>MU182132.1:0-10277 GCA_016904865.1 Pissodes strobi
AATGGAACACCCTCTATATTACTACATTTTTGGACTCTCTAGGGAAATCTAAACACATTTCGTGTACTATACCTATCTTTAGCTGTTTACGAAATATTGACAGTTTAAAGTGGGGCATTTTGACACTTTGACAGGCTCTAAGATCTAAACCGCACGAGATCAAAGAAAACGGTTTGCACATTCCTATCTTAAGGTTTCATAAGTTATGGAATGACAGAAACTTTGAAATTAACCGGAGGTTTAAAATTTCCAGTTAATTTTATCCGCGGGTTAAGTTCGATGTTACTGTCATTCGATAGCTTATGAAAACCTTAGATAGGAATGTGCAAACCGTTTTCTTTGATCTCGTGCGGTTTAGATGTTAGAGCCTGTCAAAATGCCCGTATTTTAACTGTCAATATTTCCCATCTGTTTAGATTTCTCTAGAGAGTCCAAAAACATAGTAATATACAGGGTGTTCCATTTAAAAAACAGTTTATCCTTGGCGTAAGTCTTTTGTTTTTGTTTAAAATGTTTTTTGGTTCAATTTTTCAATTTACCAGAAAAAAATACATCGAATGGCTATTTCATTTTGTTTTAAAAATACAGGGAGAGTCAAAAATAAGCTCCTGTCCAGTCCTCGTTGGAACACCCTGTACGTATTATGAAAAATACTTTTCAGGATCGCCCTATAGAACAATTCTCTATTTATTTATCAATCGTCTGATACCGGATATAGGTGTTGGCTTGTGTAAACAGATAAGAATTTACAAAAATCATGGCATATATAAATATGTTGTTTATTCGTTGCAAGGTTTGCAGTTTATCTTGTAATTGCATCAGACAACTGACGGCTCCTAAACATAATGGCAGGTAAGCATTTTCTATTTGGTGTTTATCTATTATAAGTAAAAACAGGTTTATTGGTCTAATTAATATTAATCTATATAACTAGTGCTTCCGCTTCCCTCTACACAGACCTACTATCACGGGATATGTAGCACTTTAGGTCACACAAGGCGATTAATGTAACAAAAACTCAAAATGCATTTTTAAAACTTCTAATCCGATATGAGTGACAAATCATGTTTTATGTTCTATATTGATTCCAGGATGTAAACAGCACAAGTGCTAGTTAAGTGACCCTAACGAAGCTGCAAAACATCAACTGCAAAATGGGAAAATACTCAACGTTTCGGGAAACAAATCTGTTCCCGTTGTCAAGAACGATAAAATCTAAAAATGAAAATGGTTAGTAAATACAATAAAACAGTAAAAAGCTCTTGCAAGCTTTGAACTGACTTTCACTTTAATTTTATTAAATAAAGATGAATGTGTTACTTCAACTTCAGTTAGTTTTAATAGCACCTGGTTACCTTTGCTAAAAACCGAAGTTGATAAGGGACACTTAAAAATTAACTAATCATTTCAACAAAAATCATTAAATTCTTCCTAAGCGAATAACACCAAATTATAGATATATAAAACTTCAAAAACAAATTAATTTACTAAATAACACCTCAATATCACTCTAAAGACCAGTAACCAGTAATTAAATGATATGGCATTATAATTGTCATCTTGTCAAAGTCAGTTCAAAGCTTGACAATCTGCAAGAGCTTTTTACTGTTTTATTGTATTTACTAACCATTTTCATTTTTAGATTTTATCGTTCTTGACAACGGGAACAGATTTGTTTCCCGAAACGTTGAGTATTTCCCCATTTTGCAGCTTCGCTAGGGTCACCTAACTGGCACTTGTGTTGTTTACACCCTGGAGCCAGAGCAAGCGGCTCTAATTGGAGAGAAAACCGAAACAATTGCGATAGTAGTAAAAATAAATGTGTATTAATACAAGGAAATATAATTTTAGCATATTACTGGGTAGCCTCTCAAGCTCGTGGATCATGTTTCCCATCTACGGCTTTACAGGCAGGACATGATATCGACGGATCTCAAATTTTCGTCGGTCAAGGATTTCATAATGGAGATTGGCTTCCAGCAAAGGTTATTCCGTCGAAGCACGTCGCGTATGTTTCCTATGCTGGTAAAGAAATAGCAGTATCCAAGTTTAAGGTATGTATACAGTTTACATCATTCTAATTAATTCAAGAGATCTTACGTACCTACATACGTCAGGTCTTTTCATAGAAATATTGTCGCATTTCAGCGTGAGTAATTCGTCACAGGTAGGTTCTAGTTCAGTTAGGATACTTTCTGGTCCTGCTCTTACTAGACCACCAGTCAGCTTCCTCTTACCGTCGATCCCCTCATGACCCGACACCCATTAAAGTCCGAACCCGTTATGTCCTGCCAGAACAGTTTAGATATTTTTAGTCAATGTTCGATTGCACTTCGATCTTCGAGGTTGCCTGGTTATTCTTAATATCATCATGTCTATATCCACACGAAAGACTGCTGCTCCATATCTATTTGCCATTTTTGATTCGCCTGGTATAATGACGATTGCTAATAATTTTACACCTATGCAAGAGGTTACCAAACGCGGTATGAGTTAGTTGCCGCTAATAATGTTATTATCTATTTAATCAGCATATTTCAACAGTAAAAAAGTCTTTACAGCAATTACATTCAGCAATCCAGAAATCGACAATGTAAAGTTTTAAAATGGTATGTCAGTATAGCTCCGCGTAACGCGTCAAGGAGTTGGTTGGGCAATTCGTTAATACTAACCATTGTCATTGTCTTTGTAAAACAATGATACTAACCGAACATCCCACTTCATATATAACTTCCTAAATCGTTATTAGCGCTATATTGATTTTGTGGCAACTTTATCAAGAAGGTACTTCCATTGTCATAAAAGTTGTTGTAGGTATCTAACCTCTAATTACGCCTTGACAAAGCTACCAAGCGATGTATACATCGATCCGTGGTAGATACGAAAGATAGACGCTCTAATATAAAAAAGCACAATATTTTCAAAATATTCGAATTCAAATGTAGATATATCAAGCCGTATGTAAGAACGCCGGTACTATAGAAATTCTAAAGAACATACTTATTACAGGTGTTATGTGAACAGCGTTTTGACTGGGTACCAGCGCGAGATGGTCAAGTTCCTCAGCATGCTGTAGTTGGAGGAAGAACGTCTGGCGGTGAAAATTTATACATCGGTCGAGTCCGCCACAACGGATCACAAACTGTTGGAAAAGTAAGAATATGAATGATTACTGAATTTGTTAACAAATAAGTATTTCCATGAGAACTTAGCAAACTAACATTTGAATTGAGAAGTATAACGTTTCGTATAACGGCGAGTTACAAACCCCCTCTCATACCAAAGACTGATTACATTAATGACATTCATACCTATTTAGAAACCGCAACAAAGGCAAATTATGAAATATTTGTAGGGGACGTAAATATTAATATATTCGACTGAAAAGATAATAAGGTCGTAAACTACCTTACTATGATAGCCGCCATTGGGTTTGAATCATTTATAAATACTGTAATTAGACCATCTACTGAAACCTGCCTGAACCATGTATTTGTGAAGCAAAATTTAAAATTAAGTAATATCTATTTTAGTTTGTGTTTTTATACAGACATAACGTATCATATCCCCATAATACTTAATATTAGCCAAAGAAAAAAGAGAAATCACGAATTAAGCGAACGAGATCCCACAAGACAAAATAAAATAGCTATTGCCGCAGTTTGGTTGGCCTGTTTTAATGAGGAAAAAAAGAATCCGGATTCTGCGTCACAATTTTTTTTTGAGTCTACAAAAACACAGTCAAAACACTAAAACTTGAAAAGATTGAAAAATCGATTAGTAATGGTATTGTAACATCTGTTAAAGTTAGGGACAAGATAAAAAGGTATTAAATAATTATAGTGCTGAGGCAAAAAGAGAATATAAAGAATATCATAACACGCTAAATAAACTAATTAACAAGCACAAGAATGAATACACAAAAATCAATTTGAATATAGCAGAAAGAATATTAAGAGGCTTTAAAGTGTTATTAAAAATGCTACCTGTGAAGATAATAGTAACTGAAGTAATCTTACTAACATAAAACATGATCTTACTGAGAAGAATTTTAATAATTTAACGGAAATGGCTTTTTGCAATGAATATTTATATATTTATTATACCCTCACAAAGGGAATGCCGTATAAAATTTAGGCTGACAAACTTTTTGGTAAATAATGGCATTCTCTCACCAAATCAATTCGATTTTGTTGGCGAGTGCAGTACTTCGGATGGTATATATAGGCAGGTATCAGACATAATAAATAGTTGAAACAAAGATAAACATTGGGATATTCTTGAACTTGCAAAGGCCTTCGCTATGGTACCTAATCCCCCCCTTGGTATGTTACTTAATGTACTGTCCGACGACGGAATCAGGGTGATGGCTTTCGATTTACTTGAAAGCTGATACCAAATGGTGAAAACAAAAACACCTTAAGCGGCAAACAGGGGATCAAAATTGATATTACACAGAGCCCAGTCATTTGTCCAATATTATTCATAAGATACATTCATTCTTTATCCAGGCTAAAAATAAATGATTTGAGCATCTCTTATGCTGATGAAACTGTTCTGATTTCGAACGGAGAGTTGGAAAATAGCGCAAAATAAAACATTAGATGGATTAAAAATTATAAAAACTGGCATCAATATCATAAACTGACTTTAAATTGAACAAAACCGTATTATATTCTATAGAATTTTCCCTTACCAGGGCAAACTGTCTTGGTATAATGATCGATCAATTTTTAAAGTGGCGGCCGCATATTGACTATCTCTCTAATAAAATACGTAAAATAGTACGCAAGTTCTATCTCGTCTTTTAGAATATTTGTCTTCAAAATACTTAGACATTATTAATAAATGTACAAACCTACCTTTATAAATGCAGTAAGAAAAGAAGTTTTAGATATAACGCTAGCTGCCCCATTTATAACAAACTACATAAGCAACTGGAATGTCTCGGACACTCCCTCAAAGTCCGATCACATGCACATTCGCTTCGACATATCCGTAGAAAATACTAAAATGGTTCGCAACCGAGTGCCCAAACTTACCGATTGGATTGCCTACAAAGAGCATCTAAAGTCAAAGCTTGAGGGCGAACGCCATCCGCTTTAACTACTGAGAAACTTGATGTAGCCTCGATACACTTAGGAAGTGCTATAATATCCTCTTACGAAGAAAGCTGTCCTGTGAAACAGGTGGCAATCGAAAGGGATATTTCATGGTGGAACAAGATACTAAACACGCTAAAGACCGAGTCGAGGAAAGCCTTCAATGAAGCGAAAAGACTGGGGAATTGGGATAACTATCATAAAACCGTATCTGAGTATAACAGGAGATCCAAAAAAGAACATTTAGGTCCTTTTGTGAAGGGATAGATGAATTAGCGCTGTCCATTCGTCTACAAAAAGTGCTATCCAAGGACCACTCAAATGAAATCGGCCTACTAAAGACTAGAGCCCAAGACACCTATGCTGAGACACCTGAAGAAAGTTTAAGGATTCTTCTAGAAACACACTTTCCCGGGTCAAGCATAATAGCCAAAGAAGAGCTGGCACGAGAAGACGAGCCCATTGAAACCGCTCAGCGGCCTACAAAAAGGGTAAAAGGTCTAGCCAACAATACATAGCTTTAACCCTATAAATCCTCGGGAGTAGATAGAATCTTTCCAGCCTTGTTACAACAAGGTATAGAACACCTACTACCACATATCAATCAATTTTCATCGAAATCTACCACCAATGCTCTTCAAAATCTCGTCCACGATATAAAGAAGGCACTGGCTGAAAAAGATGTGGCGCTATGTGCATTTCTAGAGATAGAGAGCGCATTTGACAACACCTCACATGAATCAATTCAGCGTGCCACAACCCGCAGTGGCGTGGAACCAACCACTACACAATGGATAAAATCCATGCTAACCAGCCATGAAGTAACCGTGACTATTGGAGAAACAACCGTCACAGTCAAAGTAATAAAGGGATGCCCCCAAGGAGGGGTTCTATCGTCCATGCTTTGGTCTCTGGTTGTTGACCATCTACTGGTAAGACTGACTGAAGCAGGCTTTGAAGTCCACGGTTACGTAAAGGACCTAGTTATAATAATAAAAGGTAAGCATGACAACGTTCTCTCAGAACGTATGCAAAGTGGATTAAACCTTGTCAACACATGGTGTACACAGGAGAAACTAAATATCAACCCAAGCAAAACCGTAGTGATCACATTCACAAAAAGAAGGAAGCTGAACCTTAAAGCACCCACTTTGAGAGGGACAATGGTAATGCTTTCAAAAGAGGTTAAGTATCTTGGCATCGTTCTTGACCAAAAACTGAAGTCAGGAAACCTGACTGGTCACCTTAAAATTATGAAAGACATCAAGAAAAAGGCGATGACCAAACCAACCGATACAATGGAGCGAAACTCCATTTTGATCACTACTTTGAAGTGGTAATCGAAGACCGCAATACTATAGGGGAAAGACTAAAACAACTAGAGAGGGCATGACTTGTCTGGTACACAGATGGATCAAAGATGAACGAAGGAGTGAGATCCGGAGTTTACGGACCTAGGTGTCGAATTTCTGCACCTTTAGGAAACACTCTCACCATCTTTCAAGCAGAACTAAATGCTATCAATAGAACTATCTCTGAATGCCACGAAAAAGGCATAAGAGGTGCAAAGGTCTATATCCTATCAGATAGTCAAGCAGCCTTAAAAGCGTTTGCATCCTGTAAAATCAACTTCCGACTAGTGTGGGATTGTCGGATGGCTGCAGATCAACTAATGTAGGTACCAGGGCACGAGAGTGTGGAAGGCAATGAAATCGCTGGCCAGCTCGCACGGAATGGTTCACAGATTGCATTTTGTAGGCATGAAATCACTAGAGGGCACGTAAGGAATGCACCTGGGCAGAGACAGGCCAAAAAACCCATCGCTCACTCGCCTACACAAAAAAGCTTCTCTAGCTACAAAAAATGAAGTAAAACTAGTCGTAGACCCTCTCACTGGACATGGCCTCTGGAGGTACCACCAAAGTAAGAATATGAATGAGGGAAAAGGAGAAAACTACTGATGAAAAAACGTCAGAGCACCTACTCTGCGAATGTCAGGCACTGACCCTCAAAGGTTGGGGCATCTCGAAAATGCCCTTGTGGCAGTTGTGGCACCGGGAGATCTACAAAAGCTCAACCCTCGAAATATATGATGCCATCTTGTTGCTTCATACATGCACATGAAAGCCGACAACAGCCAACAGCTCATCGATATAAAACTCGAGCCAGGACAGACAGACAAATACAGTTGCCTATGTGCAGCATTGCAGCAGTAATCTAAACTAAAATTATTGATTATATTGGAGCAAAAATCTATAATATATTACTGAACTGAATAATATTAGAAATTGTGTAATTCAGAGGTGATTTAAAACGGAAACTGTATCCATACCAACTACATAGAATTTGAATGGTTATTTTAGATCTTGGGGTGCAGCCGTGCAGCTGTAATTATGTAATTGTCATTGGGTAATCAGTTTATGGAATTGTGTGCGCTCACTTTACCATACTGTGGTGAATACTGTTCATGTTCGCTCGTAATTGATTGAGTGTATATTTGTTATGCATATACAGATGTTACACATCTATGTGCATTTGTTTTGTTTTACACTAGTAGATGATGAATATTTTTATGAGTTTCCTATGTCATGTCGATCTTAAATAAATAGAGATTTTATTATTTTTTTCATGGCAGTTGCACACACACACTAAAGGGAGATCCTATGGCGCTCGATGAGCGGTGTGTGTGCGAAGATGTTGATTCGCATGGTTCTTGAATAGTCGTAGGTTGTAATTAGGGGGAAACAGATGTCCTGGGATTGAGTTACACAGTGATGCAGTACGCCAGACAAAGGAGTTCTTGTAAAACGATGTTCTAGGTGTTTCCAGTTTTACGACGAACTGATTCGCTCTTGCCGTCTGTCGTGACTGTCTGACAGGCATTGCCAGGGGCGGGATGAGGCGTGCCAAATCCTGGGAGCATCTGCCGTGAAAGTATCTGTAAAACAGGGACATCTCGGCCACGTGTCTGCAGTGTTCCAGACTATCCATATTCCGGGTCAACTCCGGATCGCCGACAAGACTCACAGCTCTCTTCTGAATGGAATCCAGCAGCTTAGGGTGTATTTTGGTGCGGCACCCCAGATGTGTGAGCAATATTCTAAGCACGGTCTTATTTGCGCTTTGTCGAGCAAGAGCAACTGCCGCTGTGTATACAGTTTTTTGTTGCAAAAAAATTGATAAAAACTACAGGCACGTATTTAAAAATAATTGGCTTGATGGTTCTGAGAAATCGAAACGTTGATTTAGAAAACTGACAACATCTTAGGGTAGACCGTTAAAAAGTGCCTCTAGAAAGTGTTAATATTTTTTTGATGTTTCCAAAAATAACGTCAGAAAAAATTAAAAACAAAAATCGAAAATTTCGGTATTATGCGAATATCTCCGGAAATACTCGAGATATCTCAAACTTCAAAATGCCAAAATACTGGACACTAAATTGCGCAACTTTGCCCCAATTTAAACTTTGCTGTATCTATTACCGTTTACGAGATCCCAATAGTGAGAAGCGAATTTGTTTCACCCTGTATAACGGCATTGGCCCCAGATTTAGCTAGGCAACACATTTGCGATTTATCAATATATATTATTTAACATATAATCTTTGTCATCGTCAAATAACAGATGAGAGTATATATTTCTAATATCGGATCTTGCACTATAGGTAGAACCAAAAACATTTAACCTAAAGAGACCCGACAACTCATTCATAAAAATCCGAAATCTTGCAAAAATATCATCAAAACGATTGTCCCGCCTTCTTATATTTTTATGTATCGTGTACAAACTTTTGTCAAACTTCGTCCCCACTACTAAATGTAGTATTGCCCGCCCCCGCCTGAACGAAAGCAAGGACAATTCATAGACGTAGACTTTGAAAATGTGAGTCCATCATAATAATAATTTCAATAAAGTAAATACGTTTAATTTGAAATGATGGTATTTATTCGGATGCATTATTTAAAATATATTTATGTTTTATTTATTATGTGTGGGTTAGATTGAGTTAGTTTGGGTTAGATATGGGTTCTGAAGGTTAGTTAACCCAAAATAGTTATTTTACTGTGTCACGAAATTTTTCCGTGTCCTTGCAAAACCACTGCCATGAAACCAAAGAAGTATTCACTTCAAAAATGATTTAATAGAGGTTGATAAATGACTGCAAACATATCAGATTATCCATTAATATCACATACATAGGTAAGTATTATAAAATATTAATTAATCACATCACAAAATGGTGCCCACTGTACTACTGTGTTTCATTTACTTTTACTTACTTGTGGAAACTCAGGTTCGAATGATAATAGCTGGAGATTTTGCATACCTCACACCGCAAGACCATCGTTACTTTGATATAAAGTTTATAAAAAATATTTATAGGAAATCACTCACGAAATACAAAAAAGCTACACGTCGCGTCGCGTCGCACAAATTCAGGCTTTAAAACGTTCATTTGAAAAGAGAACAAAACTGGGCGAAGAGTGCTATTTTGCACGTTTTTTGATGAAAAACATTAATTTATTCAAGTCGGGATCAAAAGTTGGACGGCCATCTTGTCACTTTTGACGTCTGTATTATTAGGAATCCCATTCAAAACGGTGTCGAGATTTTTTCTAGTGAGCTTTGACATTGCACAATTTTGTTAATATCATAGCAACCAGTCATCAAAAATAGTGTCGAAAAGAGCTTCTTTTCGACACTACTTTGCGTATCGAAAAGACTTCTTTATAACCATTAACCAAAATATAAATAGTATATTGTGCAACAAGTGCTGAAAATAAGACTTTTCACACGAATGAGACAGTTTGGTGACACGAGCCGTAAGCGAGTGTCATAAAGTCTCATGAGTGTAAAAAGTCTTTTCAGCACGTGTAGCACACTATACTTTTTCTACGCCTGCTACATACAGGGTGCCCCACTGGGATTGTAGTAGAAAATTACATGTTATATGGGAAACATTTTTTTCTTCAAACGTCAGTAAATCCGTCATTACTCGACTGTGTAGGCGGCCGTGAAGTTTCGTTTTTCCTCCGCCGGAGCTTTACTTTTCACTTTTCCGCCGGCGGAGGTAAAAGTGTTGTCATAGCAACATAGATACAATACAAGCAGACAACAAAATAAGCGCCAACAACTCAAGATTTATTAAACTACAATTTGTATTTATCACTCAAT
>MU182132.1:10517-35910 GCA_016904865.1 Pissodes strobi
GCCGCCTTGCGAACCCATTTATCTTTAATAATAATTAGATATTATTAATATTAAAAAGAGATGTTTTTGCATTAATTTGTCGACATTTGAAGAAAAAACAGCATATTTTATTCGGAGGAAAAGTTACTTTTCATGGCTTGCTCTCTATTACCAGCCTCACTCCGTTCGGCTGTTAAACACGAGCGCGCCATGAAAAGTATGACTTTTCCTCCATATAAAATAATATACTATTATTATTGATTTATCAGAAAATTTTATTCCTAATCTACGTGAGTAAGAGATTCTCGCTAAACTATAACTAGGGGCACAGTCCTAAAATGGGGCCACCGGAGTGGGGTCCCTATTTTCCAAATATTTTGAAAGTGGCTCCGAGGGCGAAGCCCTAAAATGGGGCCCCGGGGGGCCAAACCCCAGAATGGGGCCTATGGTACGGGAGTCCCATTTTTTACAGATTTAGCAATGGAACCCCCGGGGGCGAAGCCCTAAAATGGAGCCCCAAGTCTTAAAAGGGGGCCCCTGATATAAGAGTTCCATTTTCTACAGTTTTGCAAAAAGGGGCTCCCGGGGGGTCAAGCCCTATAATCGGGCCCCCTTTTTTAGATATCTGGTAATGGGACCTTTGAGGGCGAAGCTCTAAAACGGAGACGAAGCCCTTTAATCTAAATACCCGAATAAGCGTGTGAAATGTCCAGTTTTCAAGAGCAGTTGTTAGTGCGTTTTTGTCTATTTTCAGGGCAGTCGTAGAAAAAAGTATATTCAACTTACATTTGCAATGAATGGTCATTGCATAATATACTATTCAGCAGCTAATAATGAAATAAAATTTCCAAAAACTTTATCCTGAATAATTTCAAATTTGGACACGAAATTTATGAGATACCAAAAATACGCAATTTTATCCCGATTTAAATAAACATGACAAATATCTGGTTAATGACATATTCAAAAAGTAGCTTAATAACTATTTTCTTCTATTAAATACCTATTAAAAATATATTTTCATTTCATTATAAATGCTACTATCACTGAAAAAAATCTCCTAAATAAACTGGTATATCTAGAAAAAAAGATTAAATCTAGAGTATTGGCAATTGTAATTGGTTTATTTAGATTTACTAAACCAGTAAATTGTTAGGGTATTTCTATCAAGCTATTGTATTAATAAGTACCCGTATTAGGTAGGTATATAATATAATTAAAGTAGATAAACATATTTACAGCAGTGCCTTCACTGGTTTTGGAACGTTACCAAGGTAGTATACTTCGAATGGGGAAGAGCCGTCGGTCGTCGACCTCCAATGCTCTCAATCTATTGGTGCAGTTACTTTACTACGTGCATACTATAAATATTTTGGGGGTAAAACAAGGCGGAACCAAGGGAAGCGGCATTGCCAGATTGACATGTAAGAACTTCAGAACGGGTTTTTGATGAATCAAAAATGGGGAAAATAAGTATTTAGTGTTATAATTTAATATGAAAAAAGTATGTACAGTAACTCGTAAACTTCAAATTTGGCAACGCTATATCTATCGACCATAGAATGTGCCTCAATGTTGGGGGAAAACAAAGAACCATTTGTCCCGTCTCTTCAGGTTAAATGTCTTTGGGTAGAACTCCCTTAGATCGTCCCAGTTTGCAGAATTGTAATGCCAGATTTTGCGAAGCAATGGTGGATCCTTCTGTAGAAGTGGCAATTCACAAACCGTTGTAATAAGTTTGTGGTCGGAAGTACATAATGACGGCCCACCTGTAATGGTGTACTGGTCAGGATTGGGGGTTAGAAAAAGATCCAGGAGGGCGGCGAATTCGTTCCTCTCTGAGATTCGAGTTGGTTTGTCTACAAGCTGAGTAAGCTCGCAACTGATGGCAAATGCTTCAGCTTCTCTACCTTCGTTGTCGGTCTTGTTGTGATGTTTCAGCCAGTTGGTGTTGTAGGCATTGAAGTCTCCCAGAACGATTATTTCTGAACTGGGGTGATCGACCTGTATTGAGTCAAAAGTGGTAGCTAGTGTTGTAAAAAAGCTTTGGTAGGCGTATAAACTTGATTACTCCCTTGGCGGTGAACTTGAGCCACATGACGTCACAGTTGTTCGGTTCGAGTCTTTCCTCGCGGTGACATGGAAGGTCGCTTCGGACAAAAAGGCATATTCCGAACTTATATCTAAATCGGGTATCTAAGTCGTAACCAGGATAGTAGTAGTTAACTGTTGTTGTTGTAGAACATACTTGTGTTTCTGTAAGGGCTAGTATGTGTGGTCTATTTGCTTGTAGATGGTTGGTGTACCGAATTTATGTTTGTATTTAGGCCTCTTATGTTGCAGAAATCTATTCTAAATTGGTTCGGTATCTTTGCTGTCTGTGAAACGCGGAATGAAGGGCTCCCAGGGCCACTCAGCGCCCGGAGATTCGAATGGCCGGGGAGTTTATTTCCGGAATATTTTGATACTGGAAGCACCATCATGTCCATATATTCCTACTGTGGAACCCGGAACCACCAGCGCGAATGCGGAACGTGATTCGGAAAAACCAATTAGCGCTTCCCAGTTCTGGTGGGGTGGTCTTTCACCGGACGATGCGAGTAGGCGTATGCATCTACCACCACTGGAAGTATCGGCCTCAGACTCAACTCGGAATGGCGGGGGCGTCACTCCCCGAGAGCCTGAATGGTGCCGGTTCATGAATCTTGTTCTTACAATGAGAGTTTCATTGTTTTCCGTATACTTCCTAGGTAAATATCCTTCAGATACCCAGTTAAAGTTTGCATGTTTCTTAGCTTGCAATGTACAGTATGTAATACAAATGCTTTGCTGAGATCCTTTCAGGCTAAGATTAATAAGCTCAATTGCTAAATGGTCCATACATTTCTTGGATCATCTGTCACATGAACGTGAGTTCACTCTAGTATTATAAGGGATGCTGCTCTTCCTAGACGGTCAGCATCCTCATTACCTTTGATCACCTCTCGTTCAGACACCCATAATACAGTCTTCGTCAGCCCATAGGACTCTACTTTAGAGGGGTTTTCATTTCTACACATTCACCCTCACAGTTAATGAGCCATCAGCGAAGGACAAGAGCCTTATTTTCATCCAGCTGAAAAACAGTTGCAAAATCCAAGATCGTTAAACTTGTATTATCATGCCAGGGCAGATTTTAGATATAGCCAAAGAACAAAACTAATGCTAGGCGAATAGTTGTTCTTTGATGACGTATTTAACTATTTTTGATGGTACATGAGTTATTGGATGTACTTTTGGATGCATCGTACTTGCCTCAAAAAACTTGTAATATCCATTTTGTCATAAATCTAATGAAGTAGCCTAAGATGAAGGTTGAATGAATAATGCACCATGAAACTTACTGATGAACATATTAAGTGTTTTTTATGTTTTCAAAATAATTTTTGTTAAGTAGTAATCTGTCAATTTTCAAAAAGAGCTATTTTTATCCTTTGTGGCAGTGCAAACCCTAACAATTATATACGTACGAGTAACTTCTTCATGTGAAATATAATTATATTGACGATATTCTAAGTTCGAAATTAGGCGCTAAAATGTCTTGTTTAATTCTATTCGCTATGTGCAAGTTCCGTGAAGTGACATCTGATGTCAGTAATCGGTGAATCCAGTAGCAATTGTATACATTGTGAAATACGATAAGGGGTCACGTTGGGTCGTTCTAGTGCCAAAAACTGAGGCGGTAGTTAGATAGGGAATTCCTAGGGGAAAAACTTGCTAAATGCTTCTGTGTTTCGAAAATGTCGGGAAAATGAACTTTTGATCTATGAGGGGAGGGGGCTACAGGGGACATAACCAGAGCCCCCCCCCCCCCCCCACCATAGGCTCTCAAAAGTTTCTGCTGTATTTGTATACAAATAATACAATTTTTAAATGCAATTAAATCTAATCTAAGAAAAAGAAGAAGAGTTTTAACGATTGCAGATTCGATTGTTATATATCCTCAAGAGCAATCTCCAGTTCCAGTTTGCTTTTGTTGCCTGTTGCACAGCTTTACTTTTTTATGTTTAATTGACTGGGGAAAAATCTGCTTCGTCTGCTCGTGGAAGGCGTATTTTTAACGATTTTAATGACTTTTCCCTCGCAACGATTTGCACTTTGACCTGCCGGCGTCCATGAATACAACGTTTGCGAGCTTCTATGTTTCAAAAATGATATTACATATTATATAAGACGTGATCGTTAAAATCCAAGCCTTTGCCACTGGCGCGCACGTCGTTCACCGCCTCCTTACCAAGCAGCTGCACACAGCGAAACTAAGAATGTTAGTACTAAATATAATTCAAAATAATGTGAGACTTTCAACAATACCTCAAATATAACTAAAATAATTTAATTAATGTTATTCAAGCAGCAAAATAAGCGGTTTAGTTTTACATTTATTCATGTCTTATATGTTATATGTTTTTAGGTTCATCCGAGTCATAAAACGTGCTACATCCCTTTCGGTGGAAAGGAAATTGGCTACAAACAGTATGAAATTCTTATTCTTAGACGTTAAAAAGCTACTTGTAACAAGTTTTACATCAATAAATACATATTAAAGCTTACAATTATTATTTGATTTTAATTATTTTAAGGATCATTTGAGATAAAAAGTAAAAATTAGTAATTTTAAATTGTTCAATATGTAAGAAGAAAACTAATCCTATTCAGTATTCACATGTAATTGTGCAAGACATTTCTCACGTCCCGATTAAAAACCGAACCATTTTGCAGTCAGTATTTTACCTTGGTTAAAATTTATATTCGATCAGCCAATAACTGCCTTTTAACTTTCCTAATATATTTGTTCTACCTATGAAATAAATAATGTTCCTAGTTAAAAATCTTTCAAAGTCAGCCTTTATCTAACACAAGTCTTTAAAAATTCTAAAGCCGGCACTGACGTGAATCTTCGTCTGTACCACAGAAGAATTTCTTCTGTGCTTGTACCCGTAAACGGTGGTGTCAAATAGTTTGTAGTTTCCGGTGCTTTGAAGAATATTTAAAAGTTGTTCAAAAATACAAATTCTCGATTAACTTACACTGATTGATTTTAGTAACAAAATGCTTCATAGGAAAATTGTTTTAATTTATTTTTAGAGAACGATGCCATCAAGTTTTTTATATTCTGACGTTTGAATTTTGAGATCACTGTCAACCATATGTCTCTGGGTGTTCCGCAAATAAATATTCGCAATATCACTTTAGCTAGTTGTGTTTCATTAAATGTGTCACATTTTAAAATACGCTCTTCTAGGATTGTATTAACTTTAATCTATTTTATTTTATTTATATTTAGCCAGTATGGCCACACCTCTCAAATTTTGAGTAAACTCGAAAACAAAAAAGCTGAGTTGAGTTTAAAAAAAACTGGGTCCTAGCCTACGTCATAGCTTGAATAAATAAAAATATTTTTAAAAATTACATGATATAATAATGTGTCATTTATAAGATAGCAGGATACCGTACTTTAAAAGATTCCGTTTTATGAGTAAGTATATTGAAAACAATTGTTATCTTTAATCATAATTTATGATAATCTGTTAATACTACAGTACGCACGATAATCTAAAATTTCATCTACATGGTAATAGAAAGTAATAAAAAAAACTAGTAGGTTGAAAAATATTAAGCTTGGAACATACTTTTTCTTGCGCGACTAAGATAATAAATTCACAATTATTGCTGTATTTGGTTTTTCTATCATAAGATCGCTAATCAGGGCCGGATTTACATTAGGGCAAAAAGGGCAATTGCACCAGGAGTCGGCCGCATTTTTCTAAACGCCACACGCAATCTTATTTTGCCATAGGATGACCGTAATATAAATATAGTTTTGAGTTAGTTTCGCCATTGTCGTTATAAGAAAAACAATGGTTTCGCTCAGTTTTTATTGGTTGCATCCCCAGAGCGAGTGACGCGAGCGGAAGGCAAGGTATGAAGTGTTCAAATATTTCAAAACGAAATTGCAAGGTACCATCATGTATAGCAAAATGCAGCTCGGCCGCTATGGGTGCTCCACGAGCCCTGACTGAACTTGAAAAGGGCATTTTACGACAAAACCCGCACAATTTAACCAAAGTCTACAGAATATATTTATTCTGTAAACTTTGCTTTAACACAGTTCCTCGTTCATATATGTTTTATATTATATGGACCAGGAACTAGGTTAAGAATGAATTCCCTTTAAATCATTTCTAAATACAGTGCAAGACAAAATCACTACAGCGCCATATTTTCTATATTTAACTATATTTATTCTATTAATTTAATAACAGATTTTCCTATTGTTTATACAGCCATTCAAGTATTTTTGACAATCCCTATTAGTATTTCCGATTTTAAAATTAATCAAAATGTGCAAAGCCAATTCCTTTCGGGGTAACAATAATTTAACTTCATTTGTATTGTGATAAATTGCATCAATTATTAAAAAAAATATACATATTGACGCTATCTTCGACGAGTTTTCTTCATTCAAAAACAAAAAATGGTATTCATAGAAAGATTACAAATTTGTCTTGAAAATACAATCTTATAACTTTTATAATTGCAGTTTGTATACAGTTTTATTTAGTTTTGTTGTTATATTTGCATTATTTAACAAGATATTCAGTGGCGGTATAAAAACTCATATGCAAAAAAATTTTTTTTGGGAAAAAGTGCACTGGACTGTTAATTTTTCTATAGTTTATATATTTTTTCATATGTAGTATTAATAGTATGACATCCCGACATATTCAGGACGACTTTCGTGGACAGTCAGTGCATATTTCTTTTAGTTAAAATAAATTATCCGCGCGGTAATATAAGAATCTGTTCTTTGATGTGTAAACATCTTACGCAGCGGTATGAGGGTAAATTTCGGCAAATGGGACGGAAATGTGCAAGCTGTGACATCATTACCATGCGCAATGATTTTACGAGGGCTACTCAACTATTTGTGCATGTCGATATAAGATATGTTCACACATCAGTGTACTAACAGACTCGCTCATTTTTTTATTATAAAAATAATGTAAAGGGACTCCCGAAACTGAAGTGCTATCTAAATCCGGCGCTGCCAATAAGTGGCCAACATTTGAATATCGAGTATATTACTGTTTGACGCCTTAACAGGTTAATATCTAACAGTTTGCTATATATTTCGATTTCCATTCAGTTGTTAATACCTACCTAATACTGAATTTATTGATGTTAATATACATAGTATAGTATTTACATACGTCAACAAAGCATAAACAACAAAGTACAATATGTTGGTTTAAAAGTTTAAATACTATAGACAATATAGTATTATTCACGAAAAACATATAACCAATGCAACATACTAACACTAATACACATATAAATCACTAATACAAATATAAATCAGCCACATAGTTTAAAACTTGCATCTAACAAATTCATCAAGTGAATAAAAACAATGGGAGGTGAAAATTTGCCGAACTGATTTTTTCAATTTACCCCGTTCCAACATTTTTATTTTGTATGGAAGGGCGTTAAAAAACTTTATAGAAAGGTAACACGGGATCCTGACACTTCATTAACCAGTGTACTGGAATCAGCATGTTTTTTTTTGTCGAGCATCATAGCTGTGGACGTCACCATGCCAGAATGTTGTCTCTGACCATGCACTCTGTACAAGTCCTTATTTCCCTTTACATACAAAATATTTTAAAATACATAGTGAGATGGGAGCGTAAGGATATTGTAGGTCCTGAAGGCCTGTCTGCAGTCCTCTCGAAATCCTAAGCCTGCCATAACTTTGATAGCTTTTCTCTGAAGCCAAAGACTCGGGCAGCATGGGCCGAGTGTCCCCAAACCAAGATAGAAGTTTTGTTATGTTGCAACTTTCTTGGAGTTATTTAAGAAGAAAAAATTCATCTTTTTTGTGTTTGTTTACCTAAGAGCCTTATTTTCTCCAAAATTGTGCCAATATTACGGACATAAGTTCCTATTTAGAATATCGGGTGCGTTGATACTGTTAGTTTAAATATTCTTGTTGCAACTCCCTTGGAATTATTTAGGAAAATTTTATATTTTGTTTGTTTATTTAAGTTCTTTATTTTCTCCAATGATTCTACCAAAAATACTTACATAAGTTCCTATTTAGAAGGCTGGGTGCCTAGGTACTGTTCCTTTAAGTACCTATTTCATAGTCAATATTGCATGATAAGATGTTTTTCCTACTTGTTCTGACACACACTCTGAAAGGTTAGTAGCCCTACGAAGCCTAGCCGAACGCTGGTTAATGTAAGGGTTGGGTCAATGTAGACTTCAAGAAATCGAACACATGGCTTACCCTCATTTATATCTCCGAAGTCCCTAAGTGAAAACACTACTCTTTTCGTTTTATCTTCATTCAATAAAACTTTATTTGCGTCAAACCAGCCCTTAACTCTCACTTCGCTGACGGAGAGACAGCGGTGTCATCCGCAAAAATGGTGTATTTTACTACGCCGCCGTTGAAAGGGAGATCATTTATGATTGAGATGTATATCAAAAAGAGAATTGGCTTCAGGATAGAACCCTGAGGAACTCCTATGTTTACAAACCTTTCCTCAGAAAACACCCTACCCACCCTAACAACCTGGGATCTGTTTTGCAAGTAAGAATGTATAAGTTCAACACTGTGAAAACGTGAAAACTAAAATTATAGGTATAGCACTGCTTATTCAGCAGAAGATCGTGGGAGGCACGTCAAGGCCGTCAAAAGAATCACGGACATCCGCAATTAAATACTCAAGGTGTGGTATTTTTCCCCCAAATTGGCTCTTAGTAAATAAATTGTGCTGTTGAAAGAATTTCACCAACCTTAAGGCCATGCATTTTTGAACGACCTTCGAAACTACTGGCAGTAAGGGGATGATTGGCTTGTTGGCAGTTTCAAGTATTTCGCCCTTCTAAAATATTGGAACAACAATAGCCTTTTTAAGAATATCTGGGAATAGATTCTTTATAACCCTCAGCAGTCTAAAACTTCGACCAAATATATCACAGCTTGATTTATTTTTAATGCTATTCATAATGCCCCTAACCTCATTTAATGATGCTTCAGGAAATTTAAATTAACTTGTGGGGAAAACCATGTCTTTAAAATTTTGCAGGGGACTGACATCACTTTGGTCGATTGTATTGATGAGATTTTATGCAATGGTACTAATATAGTTATTAAAGTCGTTAGTATATTATGATCTAGGATTTCATCCCGAGAGGTTTTGTTTCTGTAGACAGATATCATTTGTTTTTGCAACAGCGTCGACACGACTTTTGCTCCATCTACTTTGGTGATGCTAGATAAAGAGAGCGCTATACGGAAATGCATTAAGTAAAAGAGATGGCATGATGGGACAAATTTTCTATTTTACTTAACTGTCTCTCCTTGTGTCTGGTTGTAGTTTCTCACCCACATTAACTGGATTTCATCCTGTCCTGCTTCATCCAGCATCCAGTGCTCATCAGTAAAACAAACGATGTATGGTTCCCCTTCAGCAAGGGCAGCCCTGTTTACAAATTATCCGCATATTAGGAATAGACTTTAAACTTGAGATGGACGAAATTAATTTATTTTAAAGTTTCCAACTGACCGAATAAATAGGCAGTTTAATAATTAATAAATCACAATAAATGTGTGGTTAAAAAACTGAAAACGTCCCCTATGGCCACAGTTGTAAGAGCACATTCTCTATTTTCTATAATTGACTCTGACTAGAAAGATATAAGAAGCAATAAATATAAAGACGGTATTAAAACGTGTCCAAACTGAGCTACAATGAAGTAACACTGAACGCAAAAAAAAATCCACAAAGAACAAGTTGGATGCAGGTTATGCTTCAAATATATTACACCTTAATTTCGGAAAATCTGTATGAATTGAACAAAATCCAGAATTTAAGCAGTCTAAAGTGAATATAAAGGGGCAGACTCGGTCTTGCCCTGAATCCGTATTGACAACCAGTGTTACCAGGCAGTGGCAGTGCCATCTTTAGGTATTATTGTGCCCCCCTGAGTACAGAGGTTTAAGGGACCCCTTTTTAGGATAGTTTTATGCATGCGACCTTTTAAATGAAAATGAAGGCTTTTTAATTGTTGATACAACACATAATTTATATTTTTTTCAAAAATTTCCAGAAGAACCGGGTCCATGACGCTCAAGAGGTTCCGGGCCCGTGCGCAAAGACGTAACTGTTTCCAGGTGACACAAAGAATAGGGCGTGATCGTGATATATACCAAAAAAAAATCATTAACTTTAAAAATTAGCGGTGTTGAGGTACTTTTGTTTAGTTCAATTTATTACAAATTCGTTTGATGAAAAGTTCTCTAATTTTCGTAATGTTTGCTTATCTGGATCATACTACAAATGCGAGCGAGTGTTTTTCCCCTGGCCACTTTTAAAATCAGTCACTTGCTGATCTTCCAGGCCGCTATATAAATCAGAATAACAAAGAATATACAGACTATGTCTTAATATTCCTGACAACACAAATTATAAATCTAAATACGTTTATAACGAGATACTCACACCATACCTGAAATTATTCATAGAGATAAGATAATATCGTTATAAATACTGTAAGAGTGTTGTTTATCAGTGCAATCATTCTCGTGACAAAGTGAAAACAGTGAACGAACAAATTATGGCTGGTAAGAGATAAAAGCAAACATTTTTAGCATTTAGGGGCACCTGATTTGTATACATGGAAGACAAATATATAGTTAATTTGACTAGTACACCTATTCCTCATCACCTACTAATATTGATACCTACCTATGGTACTAGCAAGTTTTGTTAAATTCGATTAATTCACTTATTAATTGTTATTTACCTGAAGATTATGAGATGTTCCGATATAGTAGCTTAGAATTTTATCTTTGTATTTTACAGTTGACGACATATAAATCCGTACATTATGGAAAAATTTATCTAAATTAATTTAATGCTCTCTTGAAACGTAAGGCTTAAAATAAGAAAATTTATCCCAACATGCGAAAACATCCATCAAAAAAACTAGATTTGCTACTGTTTTGTACAAATGACTTTTTTCTGACAAGATCAATCGGTCGACATTATGTCTATGGATCAACCCAACATTTTTAAAATTAATCTGCAAAGCTTCAAAACATGGTTCGGTATATGAGTTGAAGCAAAATGAGTTTGTGGAAAACCGAATTGACATTAATCAAATCGCAATAGAACAAGAATGCAACATAATATTTGAGAGATAATTTGCAACTGATAGTTCTAATCTCCGAACAGAAAAAAAATCTGTTATAAAAGAATAAAAGCAAGCTAGTCAATATAATAAATGTAATAGAAGCAGTCAACCACACTGAGATATCTATACAAGAAACTAACAAATATTAGCGCACTTTCCCTCTTCCAAAACGTTTACAACTTGCGTTTGCTCATTTCTAACTGGTTCTGAATTCAATATTTATTGAACTTTAGATTCATGTTTTCTTTCTATTTCAATAATGTTCTTTTTTTGCTGGTTTTGTATGCCATATTATAGACTATTAACAAACGTATCTTTAAGTATTCGAACTGGTGGTAGTTGGGAAACTCTGAGAAAGCTTTAAATACAATTTAAAATCATCGTCCATTACATATTGGAAACAATATTAGGAAGTAAAAGCTCTGTTAATTTCAAAAGTTAATTACTCTGTAGACTAGTATTTGGCATAGTAATGAAACAATCTTTGTATATCATGCAAATTTTAATCCAAAGGGACTCCTATAAAGAGCGTAACAGAGCACTTTCGGCCGTAGCCATCATCAGTGTTACTTGTCAGTAGACAAGGGACATATCCATGGATCAAACACACAACAAAAATCGACAATGGTTACAATTAAATATCACACATGTACGTCACATTTTGAGAAATGGTTCACATAATTTAGATTAAGATAGAGCAAATTAAAAACAAAAGCATGGTACCAAGAACCACGCTTTTGGATGGCACATCGAATGCCATCCAAAAGCGTGGGTCTTGATCTAAATTATGTGACCCATTTCTCAAAATGAGACGTACAATGTGTGATATTTAATTGTGACCATTGTCGATTTTTGTTGTGTGTTTGATCCATGGATATGTCCTTTGTCTACTGACAAGTAACACTGATGATGGCTACGGCCGAAAGCGCTCTGTTGCGCTCTTTATAGAAGTCCCTTTGGATTAAAATTTGCATGATATACAAAGATTGTTTCATTACTATGTTTCGTACATGCACACAGCCTTTACTCTTCCTTTAATATTTGGTATCCTTAATTAATGGTCTTTTTAATTGTCCATAAGTTTGGTGTATACTGTATACATTTTACATTCATAACTTCCTATTTAATTTTTATATTATTTTCCTCGCAACTACTGTTCTGTGTGTTTTAATCGATGAAATATGTTTTTAATTTTTATGTCTTTTGAACTTTTGATTGAATTTAGTTTGGGTTAAACAATTTCATATAGAAGTATGTTTTGACCGCTGTTTCTGAGATATCTGGTTGAAAAGTAATTTTAAATTTATACAAGGGGCCTACGTGTAGGTTTTTTTTTCAATTTAAAATAATTTAAAAGCTATAAATGCTTGCATATTAATTGTTCACAACTAACATGGCAGAATGGCAGATTTTTAAGTATGTCGGCCCTTGAATTTTTGATATGTTGTAACTCATACTAAAAGAAGACTTTTTATCATTGCGGCAAAATCCTGACCCTACAGGGTGTATCTAAAAATTAAGTCCGAAAGTGGTGATTTTCATTTTTGGCGCATAAATTATCATGTTTAAAAATAAAACAAAAATTGTAGTAATTTTAAAATTTTACTATTCAATATAGTAAGAAATCCAATATATCAGAATCACTGCGCCAAAGTACTAGCTCTACAAGGCGTGCTTTAAACTGTAAAATTTAAGCTTGGAAGTGGTGATTTCTATTTTGTCCCAATGTGTTGTTAGTTTGGTTAAATATACAAAATTAGCAAACGTTTTTGATAGTTGATTCTTATTACAGAGTACAACATAATTGTAAAATATTTACCTTTAATATTATATCTTATATTAAAAGCGTACAAATGAAGTGGAGTAGCAGGCAACAATTTGTCAGATAAATATGAATTCTCCACAACAATATAAAACATATTTAGATCATACAGGGTGTTACAAAATATTAAAAAACCTGTTCATCATCCTTATCCTTATTTAAAAAAATGGATGCTAATATTTTACAGTATGATTTAAGAAATAATTAACCAATGAGATACCTTTTGTTAGTTTTTACATATTACGGTGTTGCAGAGCTACAAAAATATATTGGTAAATATAAAGAATCTTTCGCAGTCAATTTCGGGTCCCGATTTTTGGAATGGAATACACCATACCATATTTTGTAAACTTCCATATTTGCAACATATTTAATAAAAAAGAATTGATAACTGTATAGTAAAAATGTCTTCATCGGCTGTGCAAAATTGTGATATCGCAACGGCTCTATTTTATGAAAAAAAAAGCGTTTTTCTATTAGATATGATGTTTTGTTGTCGTGCCTTGTGTTAAAAGTTTATAGATTAGAACGATTGCCCTAATAAAGAAAATGTTAACTTATCTATCACCAGAATTCTTAAATGATATTGAAGTACTGTCAAATGGGATAACTTCGGACACCTTTTATACCCTTTTCAAGCACAAAGAAAAAACCAGAATAATAAAATTGACGAGAAATTCGCCTAAGATATTCTAGTGATCATTTAAAATTTTTCGTATTGGCATTAGTCTTCTTTTCAGTCTGGGCGAAGTCACCCGATGAAGTGGGACAACATTATGAAACTGTGTAAAACTAACTTCTGCGTCGTGCAGGGGTGACTCCGGACACAAATTTTCTTTTTCAAATCTACAAAGACAGGAAATCATTTGTGTCTATGACAAAAGCGCCATTTTATTATAAAAAAAATCGCGTGTAACAAAGAAGACGTGATATAAGTGAGAGAGTCATATACTTTATCTCCCTTGCGAGACGAAATATTCGAAGCGTGGCGTGAAGCGTCCTTGAAAAATCACTCTCATGCAGCCAAAGAAGTATTCACTTCAAAAACATCGTTTATTGTAAAAATTAAACTAAATATTTTTTTTTTATCTAAAAAACAAAATATTCTACTCTAGAAAAACACATTCTTATGTGGGAGATTTTTTTATAGCAGTACAGCCATATCCTATTCTGTCTAATCATGTCGATTGATACACTTATAGCGATCTCTTTGAAAAGGTAAAGGACACTTTCATATAGTCCAGCAATGCTTTCATCAGACACGCTTGCAAAATGAAAGAAAACATCATCTCAACATTTATTTTTTCGTGGAAACGCGACAAGAAAACTTTCACCTTTCATGTTTTCAAATTTTTGCAACATAGAATTTGCTTCTTGAAGAATTTTCTATCGGAAGTTTATCTAGTCTGAAATCATTAATTCTAATATTTTCATTTGAAAAGCAGTCTTGGTACCTCCTGGATCAGATGTGTCCAAATCCGATGGTAAACAATGTTTATCAAAAAAATTAAGATTTTTCTTTATGGTTGCATCGGAGTCATTGGATTGAATATTCTGATATTTTTTAGATTTTTGTAGATCAGACGTGGAAGAAATATTTTCTGGCGGTTCGTTTAAGGTTCAATCGTAGATTCAATATCCATATCTGCAGGGATGATTGACCTTCGTGGTGGAACACCGATTCGTATCGTCAGGATTTCTGTTTTTTTTTGAGAGTGTCGAATGCATTTTTTTAGTTTTTACAACTACCCCTAATGTTATAAATTGTAAAAACGCACGAAACCTGTAGTACTTGCAGTAATATGCATTTATGTGGTATATTTTAGAAAACTAAACTTACGTAATCTAATCTGATCTAACCAAAACTAACCCAAACTTATATCAACTATTATTTTCAACACAATTATGTGTTTTCTCAGATCTCAAATTTAATAAGCGTTGCATTCTGCTTCGGCATTTTCAATGTCTCGCCCACCCCCGGTTGTGATTTTTTTCATATCTTGCGTATTGTATTCTAGATACCACAACAGACACGCGCCATGAGCACACACACCTAATGTTCGGGCACCAGATTTACACGTACATAGTAATTTGATCTTCGCTATTCATTACATTTTATGAATAGTATTTGCTCTTTGAATAAATCTATAATAAATCTGGGCTCTCACCATATGATTTTCGAAAACTTGGATAGCGAATTCGTTATTTATTCCTGTAGCACGTGTATGTTTAACACATCCCAGTCAAATCTTAACCTGATAGCTTCCAAAAGCTTTTAATCTTATCGTATTATATTTCAGCCACAAAAGAGGAAAATAGTCATTATTTTCTTTTAAATCAACCCATGCCCTTAAGTCACCTCTCTGATCCAATCTTTCTTGCTGAACTCTGATTTGTAAGCGTCAAGCGATTATCTTTTTGATTTTAATTATATTGAGCACTGCCATGACTAAATCATTGTCATAATTTTGCATAAGTATGGGCTCGTGAAATCGATTGATGAGAGTGCAAGCTATTTTCAGAAAATCGCCTAAAATGGATCAATGTCGCCTTGGTATTAAGTCTTTCAAAATCTTAAATATACTTTTCAGCTGACCGTTACGAGCTTCGACAATCACAGTTTTTGTTGTTTTTTTTTTTTTGAATGGTCGACTTTCGACTTCTTCAGTTGTGAATTGCCTTTGTCCTTTAAATTAAGTTTCCAAAAATTCAATTGAGTCTCTGTAGCCTTTTAAAATAAAAAAGCATCGTTGTTCTGAACCCACTGTCAACTGTCGCACCTGTTCTATATCTTGATTGAATTCGTTGATCAATATTAGAGCATCATTATTCCTGATATCAGAAAAGTAAGGGCCGTGAACACTTACTATGAATCCTTGGGAGCTACAATAAGATCAGCTTTCAATAATGTAATGGGTGTAATTATATTATAATAGTTAACTGTTAAATTATTACCAATGTTTCATTGTTAACCACAATAATATAATATGCGCGAAATCATCATTTTCGGGCTATAAATAAGTCTATACATTGATTAGCTGAAATATACCACGTAAAACATAAGTTAGTCATTAACCAGCCATGAAAATACATAGATAAGCATACAGTTAGGATTTAATGATAAGATACGATGGTTAATATAATTGTTCGTTAAACTCATTGGCGTACGCACTGACTAATATTGATACCTAGCTCATGGGCTCATGAAATATAGATCCACCTGGTTCACATTAAATTATAACTAATTTGCTTGAAAAACCTGAATGTTATGTTTAAAATGGTCACAATTTCTTGTAAAAAAATCACAGAATAAAGAGCTATTTTTTTTTTGAACAAGGAAAGCATGATCTTTACACGGCGTCATATTGTGACGAACTTTTTATTATATGTGATAAACCAACCTTGGGGGAAACAATACCTAGATTTGTGCAAGAAGGATGTGATGGAAGTGTTTCATTTGAGAACATTACATATTTTCATGTGCCAGTGCGAACAAATCTGAACGGAAGAAAATATTGATTTTGATGCACAGTGGTTCAAAAAATTATCGAGAGCACCAGAACACAATCGATTGTGCGAAATTCAGGGCCTAGTCTCAAGTGCATGCTTTACCGGAAACTGTTTGTTTGTCTTCATTCAGACTTTAATCAATATTTATAAATAAAATATCAAATACAGGATGTTTACAAAAAATATGTGCCATCGCTTAAGTAAATATTACAAAAAGTTTTTAAGAACATTTCTGCTACTGTAATACAGTGTGTTTAAATTTTTGTCTAGGGGATGTTTCAAAAATTATCCACGAAACACGGAGTTCAAATTCAAAAACTATCAAGAGGCAATTTTATTTGCTATTAATTGGCCTTAGGGCCTTAGGTTTTCTTCATTAAAAAGTCAGATTATGATTTTCTAAACAATATTTAAATGTCTGCTCTTTCGTACGCTCCTGGTGGGGCTGCCAACGACTTAATCCCAATATAATATCCTATTTTGAGGCGTTTCCACAATCCAAATTTAATATAAATTCCACAGCTGTTTTGGAAATGTGTACTTCCAAAAAAAAAAACAATAAACTTTAACACCTTGTATCTTAGTAGTGGAACCATACTCACAATGAACTTTTTATAAAATTTTTAGGTGATAAATCTCCACGGCACAATGTTTTTAAATTCTACTAAAAAATGCTGAACAAAATAAAGGATAATGTCTTTTGCTTCTGATAAACCAACTTTAGTAATTCAACATTTATAAATATCATTCGAGAGTAATAGAATAAAATAACATATACAGAGTGTTTCAAAAATATGCGGAGATTCGTCATCTAAAAATATTACAAAAAGGGCGTATGAATGAATATCGGTCAGCCCATCGCTACTAAGCTTCAGATTGTCAAAGTTTTTGAAATACCCTATATCTACGAAGTGCTAGAAAAAAAAAGTTGTTATAAACCCGACAATGATTCGTAAATACAGGGTGTTATAATAAAGAGTTATGTTTTCCTTTGGAATTTATTTTGTTAATCTTGAAGAAAAATCATATTTTTCTAAAAACGGAACAATGTCAAGAGGCAAATTTTATTATTAACTGACCTTGAAATTTCTTCGTTAAAAATTTAAATTCAGGTGTGTGTATAGGTTTTTCAAAAAATATATCAAATGGTCACCCTTGCGTACGCCTGTGGAGGAGCCGAAAATTACTCTTTCTACGATTGGCTTGAAAATTGTTCAAAATACCATAGTTTTCCCACTCGTGTGAACAGTACAGTTTTTAGCCCTTGTTGCACAATATACTATTTTATCAAAACATGCTCTGATATAATAACTTTTTACAATCGAACATTCAACTAAATTGCTATAGCCGTTTTGGAAATATATCTAAAAAACTGGAAAAAAATCAAAAACAATCTAACTCAAAGGAACATTTTGAAATATTTTTATGACACCTGTTTTCTTATAACATCATGTATATTAAGTGCAGTAGCAATATCCTTGCCAGTACAGGTTGTCTTATAAAAACAACCAGAGAGAAAGAGGCTACAATGTGTAATTCTAACGCATCAGAGTCTATTTAATTTACTGTTGTCACTTATTTAAATCATAATTATGCTTAAATGGGGCTCGGTTTTCTATCAAATGAATGATGTGATTGTATAACGTAATTATTATTAAAGGTACTTGTATTTTACTTCGACTTGAGCAACAGGAACGTTTCCAGAGATCATTATAAAATCAATTTAGTTCAATGGTCCCAGAACCACTTAAACAAGTTGCTAGCAAAAGACACACTTCAAGTTCCCACTTTCAAAATCTGAGAAAATTAATTTTAAAACTTGGTGTCCTCAACTGTAGTAATACTTGAAGGCACTTATTCATTTCAAAACTTGCTAGCCCACGGTTACATTTAGAACATGAAAAACCTACACTAATAACAAGATAAACCTAAATCATATCGTTATATACGCTATAGCCCCCTCTCTTATTCTTAGACAGAGGATCGCTTTTATATAAATCATTAAATCAATAATTACCCAATTATTCTCTCAAGAAAATTAATAAATTTAGTACCATCTTCGTTTTTCAGCAATAGGGGGAAAAATATTAAAGCTTTTAATAACGATTTTCAATATTTAAGTAAAATTTACTGTATTCGTATGCTTTAAATGCATACTAAATTCTAAAACCGCTTTTAAAAAAATAGTAAACATAGATTCTACAATAACTTTTATATTAATTTGCTGATTGCTGAGTTAGTATGGTTTAAGAAAAACAATATAGTATGTAACCATTAATAAAACATGTTCTAAATAACCCAATTTCCTTTCCTTTCCAGAACCACCCTATCATGCTTATGCGTACAAAGGCAAATCGTACCCACCCGCGCCTACATCGGAACCTCCGCACTGCTCTTGCCACAACAACCCTGTATTAACTCGTCAGCAGTGTCCGAGATGCATTAACCGTCCTAATACAAATGTTCACTGGCAGCCAGCATATAGACTAACTAACCCCTATCCGGGATTCGCTCCATCCCCTCCCTTCTCTCCGACTCCGAATGCTCCTGCTTATCCTAGCACCCCTACGTATCCACCAAATGTTCGTCCTCCACCTTACCACGCGACATCTTGCCCTACTTGTAGTACATCCTGCTCGTGCACTGGTCATGGTCATGAATATCGACCGAAACCTGTTGTATTACCTAGATCGAACATAACACCACCTAGAGGAGGGGTTAAATGTAAGTAATTCAATTAAACATTGGCCTAACATACATAACGGGAAAAACTTATTCATTTTTAATAGTGAAGCACATATTTTCCAGTGTGCGCTGGAACTACTTCTAACGAGGATACACATTCAGTAAGTGTCAAATTACTGATATATGCGAGTAGTTAATGAATGTTAGGTTCTCGCCCACAGAGCGCTAAAATAGATGCCATGCGCAATGACGTTCAGTGATCCATGGACTACGTCTAATGTTGCTACCCCTCCAGAAAGTATCCGAGCACCAACGTAAACCACTTAATTAGAACACCAAGTCCATCGTAGCCAATTTCGAGGTTATTAATTGACCGTCAGCTGTGTAGTTGTTAACCCTCCGAACTCCGAGAGATAAAAACTAATTAATTTGTGATAAGATCGAGCATCAGAAACTGCACGTCATTGGCAACTGATGACGATAGGCAATATCTGCTAGGCAGTACTATCATTAAAATAGGTAAAATCCTACAGTATCCATCTGATTTTCAATCGAAGATCAAACAAATTACTCCGAAATTAACTTGTGCGAACGTTCTGCCGACGCGACATTGAACTGCACATGCAATTCGCAGAGTGCTAAAATGTTAATCAGCCTGTGTTGTATCATTAAAACATGTAAAATCCTATAGTCTCTAGGCGGTTCTAACTCGAAGGTCAAAACGAGTTGCGAGAACATCCTACCGATGCGAGTCGCGACGTCAGGTTGAAGAGGTCCATTGGGCGAAGAACGAGCAAATTACTGCAAAAAATGAGTTGCGAATACGTCTTTCCAACGTCAGGTTACAAAAAGCTATCTGCTAAACGCTGAAAAGTTACTTAGGTCATAATAATTTTTAGGTGACTTTAAGGATTAGCACATCACTAACCCCTACAAAAAGAGTTATGATGAGAAGGGCCTGCCGACCTACTGCTAATCGGACGCGTTGTGTTATTTAAATAGGCATGTAAAACTCGATAGTAACACTCGAACACATGAAGAAAATACACCAATGATGTGATCACAATATGAATCTTAGATCTTAATTTACAGTCCGAAAACATCCCAGTTGCCAATATTTGATCACATGAGATATTTAAATTAAGATTCGCTGTTCGTCCTTCCCAAATGTCAAACAGCACAGCAGATAATTTTGGCTGACAAAAGAATCAAAACACAACGGCCGAGATAAATACCAAAATTTCAAGACAAAAACTTTTTTAAACGACTAATTTGATGCGTAACTTTTTGTGTAAGTTTATTAGGCTGTTGGAGTATTTTGCTAATGGCAATTAATACAGTACTACTTCATTAAAACTGTGCCCCTGGTTGATGTATATTCAAGTGTATTTTCATGATTTCTGTTTCTTCAGCGTACTACTGGGTAGATACTTTTTCTCGTGGAGGTGTCCCATCTACTGCTCTTCATGGCGGACATGACATCGATGGAACCCAAATATACGTAGGAAGGGCGTTCCACGAAGGAGACTGGATACCTGCCAAAGTTATTCCAGAAAAAAACGTTGCCTATGTCGCATATGGTGGCGGTGAACACGCTAAAGACCAGTATCAGGTAAGGCATTCGCTATCACACTTTCTTGCGTTAGCCATAAAAACACTTCACGCTGAGGTTTTTGTAACGTGATAGTGACATTTGACAAAATAACAACCCTAAATATACAAAGCTAATATTTAATTCACAAATAGAAAATTTGCAAAATGCGGATTGTCAACACCATAACAATGAGGTAAAAGACAGGAGGGGATGGTAACATGCGTAGACGAAACTGCGGTTATATTGGAAGCCACTTTGAGACATGATTTGTTTTGAAGTCACCTCGTTCTGCTTTACCTTGGGTAAACCTTAATGCTCCATTGCTCTGTTCCGTCAACCTCCATCTTATGGCAGACAAGTCTATACATATGCTGTGTCAACCTTACAGTGTTCCGTTACAAATCTACTAAGAGTTTCAAGGTGTAACATGTTTAACTCCGATATCTTGTCTGGTACCTGTTGTTTCCAACGATATGCTAGTACTGTTAGATCAAGTCAATGCCTGATACACCTCCCCCCTTCTATCTTTTATGTAGAAAACACTTAATAAAGCTTATTAATAATTATTTTAATTTTATTTATGCTTTATATATTACACTTAATTTGTATATGAATGTATCGAAAAAATGATGCCTACATCCTGTATAATATGAGTAATGTCGATCACATTGACTTGACGCCATGATTCAACTAAGTAGATAAGAGCTCATAAATTAAAAACAATTTCCGCGAATGATTTCATATTGTGTTGCGATTTAGTGTACCCCGGAGTGATGAAAGGACAATTTTTAAGGCAATTAATGATTTATAAAGCGTGTTGTCATAAATAAATAATTTCAGTACTTCATTGCACCGATTTTTTTAAGGCTATCGAAATTTAGACAGCGTAACGATTTAATTGAACTAAACCCTAAACCTAAATTATACTTCTGAAAAATATAAAAACATGGCATTTAATATTTTCATTTTAGGTATTATGTGAGCAAAGATTTGATTGGGTCCCAACCTCGGGGGGTCATACTCCACCAGGGGCAGTAGAAGGAGGAAAAACATCCGATGGAGAATCTCTGTATATTGGAAGGGTGCATCATGACGGCGCAGTTACAGTTGGAAAGGTGTGTATTATATCTGGTAAAAAGAGCTGAATTTGGCAGCAAATATACTTAAACACATTTGGTATCAAAACCGAATAGAACTTGAAAAAAATCCAAATCAGCGCCCTCTTTATAGTAGCATATATACCGTTTCTCGTCTCTCTTTTATATTCTATATGGAATATGGTAATCCCAGGGAACTGAAGATTAAGGTGTCACTTCAGTTTCCGACCATGTACCCTAACGTCGTGTCCACTAGAGGTTTTTACACTGCCATTGTAGGTGTAGGGGTCACTTAACCCCTTTACCACACACCTCCAGCGTAAAATCCTGTAAATATTAACATCTCATTAGCTCCGTTACTGAATTGCTCACTTACAAACTTCTTACATTGTCTTAAAGTTCTTGTATCGGCAATTTCTTCCAGAATTGGTGGTATTCCATTTTCAACTGTTCCTTTGTCCCGTCCCGAACAGACATCCTAAAGGCGGGGATCTAATCCAGTTAGGATTACTTCTAATCTTGTTAGGCAGTCAGTCTCTCTTGATTACCTCATTTCCGCATCCTTCCAAGAGTATCCCTGTTAACCTGCCTACTTACATACAGCTTATAATATGTCCGTCAAGGTCGTTACACTAGTGCAGTAGATGTAGGAGACTTTTATCGTCTCCTCTTACGTAAAGTCCATCCAGTATTAGTGGCACTACTTTTTCAACTGCCCTTTTAACGCTTCGCGAATATATTCGAAAGGTAAACCAAAACCACAGGTAAGAAGGGACTGGTGTCTAGTTCACCTAGGGTCCTATGCTTTCGCTAGGCGGTTAGCCTATCCTTGCTCACTACACACTTCTGCTAGATGACATAAAATCTCTGAGAACCATAGCTAATTAATTTAGTTCTCATTATTGCATTCATATTGGTGCCCAACATTGCAACACGCGAAGAAAAAATTGCCTTTTCTATAATTCATATAAGAGTTTCACTTTATTATTTAATTGCAGATTCATCCAAGCCATGGAGTTTGCTACATTCCGTTTGATGGAAGAGAAATAGGGCACAACTCTTACGAAATTCTTGTACTTAGAAGCTAAAAACCGATCCAAAGCACATATTTAAAGTTGCACAAATTAATTCCATGGTTTCCAAAGCAATATCTATATACAAAATGTTATGAATTATTTAGGGTTTTGCTTGAAATAGTCTCAACGAGGACTTTTCTAGAGTGATTGTAATATTTTGCTGATTAAACATACAAAATATTTTAGTGTCTATAATTTCTTAACCACCTGCTGTAGACGTTTATCTAAATTTATACTAAACCGAAGCATATTATAATTTGGTTACCCATTCCATTAGTCATAAAGTGCAATCCTGACCGGAAAATTATAGTTGAATTATTAAACAACAAATTAACGGCTCGGCTATGGATTACAAATTGCCTTAGTTCCAAGCGCCTATGACTTTGGATCTCTATTCTCTATTTCTTATAATAAAATGACACAATCATAAAACATTACAGCTTAGAAACGAAATCTAAATAATAACTAGAACATCGTTCCAACATCTGTGCACAGAGAAATGATGGCATGTCAAAGTTTGAATGTTTTAATTAAATAAAATTATTAAACTAGACAATTTAGACATCACTTATGGCTTATCTTAATCTTCCGACAAGACGCGTTCGAAAAAGGATCCTTTTATTTCTCGGCAGTAAAGCAGTGGGCCAGAAAGCACTTACCGCAGATTCTCAAAAGAATCGATATTTAGAGAATCTCACAAAAAGTCCAGAGAAGTCAGATCAGGAGAATGAGCAGGCGACAGCAAACAAGTTGGAGTGGGTTTTACCACAGTTATTTCTCTATACAGGAATGAGGAGTCCTAAATCAGGTGTGGCGTTATTTTTTGGAAAGCTGCAATTACTACCTAACTATATAACAGCTTACTAAAGAGCCATACAACTATATGGTGACAAATGATGGATATTTCTGTGAATGTCCCTAAGAGAGATGGTTGCCGCCCCAGTGGCCTAGTGGCGTAGCAAGAGTTAGTTGGGGATTAAGAAAGCTGGAAAGCAAGCTGGCTTGGGGTGCCACGCCCAATTTTTACCCAAAAGGCCCCTCTAGAATGGCAATTGTTGCACAATTAAAGAAATGGATAAGTAGGTAAAGACTAAATCATTAAGACAGTTTATTGTAACTACAAATCAATAAAGTTGTAAAAAAAGTTCATGAGAAGTTCAAAACATATAAAAGTTTTATGGCAAAAAAGGGTTATTGTACCTATTTTTATCGGTGATTAGCACTTCGACCTTGCCGCTTCCTAGTTTTTAAAGTGAAATTCCATTCGCCTGTTTTTGTCCAAACTACATTTTTCAATAACTTTTTCATTAAAATCTAGAATTCGTTTGATTCGTATTCTCAATGCCATGGTGATTTATTTAAAAGCTGTATCGGTGATTCCAGTTGATTAATCAATCCAGTTATTGTGAAAACGACCGCTCATGCAGCGCACACCTTATGTTACAGGGGTTAATAATAATCCATATGTTATTTAATTATTATTCTGGATCATTATATTTAATTAAGCTATAAAAGTTAAACAAAATAACGTGCATTGTTCTCGTCTTTTAAAATGTTAATATTCATTATCCATGGGGCGGGGGTATATCCCCCATATTTCCCCCGTGACTACGCCACAGTGTCGCCCTATTTAATACACGCTACAGTTGCAAAGCTCAATAGGGACAAAGTCTACTCTAGTATTTAGTAAGATATGCTAGGGACTCGAGAAACAAATCACTTTGCAACTGTGATTAACTGATTAATAACATAATTACGAATGTTGATATATCTTGACGAAGAAATTGGTGATAAGATTTTTACATATAATGTTGAATTTTAACCACTTTCCATCCGATCCCCGCCAATAGATAATTTTTTTATATATATCTACAACAAATTAAATCAAAGAAATAGTTTATTCCTCGCCAATTAGTCTTCAGCTTTAAGCTGGTATCGACGAAACACCTCCAGGTTTCGTAAGGTCGAACATGATCATTGATTTTATTAGCGATTTAATAATTTTTTCAGTTGACTGAGGTTGGTGGGCTAAAAATATGCATATTTTGCAGCTAAATGCAACAGACTATTGTCTCATTTTCTTGATCTTACTGAGTTATAAGGTTGTTGAAGAAGCAGTTTTCTTTTACATTTTAAAAAATCAGTGAACATAAAATATTCAGATTACTGATATTAGGTATCAAAGAAAACCATAAATATATCGTCTCTGTTCATAATACTGAGTGATGTTTTTGATGGCATTAGCAATTTAGGAATGTTTAATTCTCGCGGGTCAGATCGCCGGCCGCAAGTTTTTATAAGAAGTTGCTTTTATTCGCTATGTAAACTTTTGCTCTTTTGCATTTTATATTTAATTATTTATCATTTAATGCGCGGTTTCCTGATT
>MU182132.1:36310-90834 GCA_016904865.1 Pissodes strobi
AATTTTGAGTACACCAAGCCATAATACAGTGTTAGCAGGGTGTTTTGGTCAATGACAGAACGCAGATGACGAAACAAAAAGGAAATGGAGTTCAATTTATTGCACAGGTGGTCAATATGAGTATTCCACGATAATCTGTAGTCCAAATGTAAACCCAAAAACTTTATTTCATTGGTTTGCTGAAGGCTTTTATTGTCATGTGTTCTTATAAGAAAGCTTTTGTCAATAGTTTTGTTTCTTGGAACAAACTCCATTGAATGGGATTTGGATATATTTAGTGAGAGGCCATTATCGTTTGACCATTTAGTTATCTTTTCCAGTGTATTGTTGCAAATATTTACCATTTCCTTGTTTTCCGCTTTAACAATAAAATTGGAATCATCCGCATACAAAACAGGGGTGATGTTGGGACTACTTAAAGTTAAAGTTAGATCGTTGTTATATATTAGGAACAATGTTGGGGACAAGATACTACCCTGGGGAACCCCCATAGAGTTTTCTAGTGGTTCTGATATTATACCATCAACAAGCTTTACAACCTGTTTTCGTCCCAGTAGAAATGATTTTACCCATTCAAGTGCCACGCCCCTGACTCCTACATGTTCCAGCTTATTAAACAAAATCGCGAAATTTACCGTATCGAATGCCCGGCTGTAGTCAAAAAATAGACCAACAGTTTGTTGTTTCTTATCAAGTGCCCTAAGTATACTATTAGTAGTGTCATAGAGTGCTGTTTCGGTACTTTTTGATTTGACAAAGCCATGCTGATGTGGCGATATAATGTTGTTTAAGTTAAGAAAGAGATTTAAACGTTCCAAGAATACTTTTTCAAATATTTTACCTATTTGATTTTGGACTGCAATAGGCCTATAGTTGGCCATGTCGTCTGGTTCTCCTTTCTTTTTAAATATCGGTGTAACTTTTGAGAACTTTAGAGCTTCCGGAAATTGACCCAGTTCCATTGATAAGTTTAGGAGACGTAACAGAGGTACCTCTATGTATTTTAGACATCGTTTAAGGATAAATCCTGGAATATCATCTACCCCTCGTGACCTTTCCGCTTTAAGAGACTGGATAACTTTTCTCATTTCATCCAGGGAGACCGGTCCAAGAAACAGAGTATTATTACACTCCACCCCATTATATTCCGGTATTTGATCACCCAAAAAAAAAATCTCCAGCAGGTAGGTCTATAAAAAATTTATTAAAGCTGTTTGCTACGTGAGTAGGGTCGGTTATAGCCGCGCCATTATTGTTTGTAATTTTTGACATTTTTTCGTTATTTTTTGATATTGGCTTAATGTGCTTGTTAAATATTTCCCAGGCTGCCTGGCTTTTATTAGGCGCTGTGTTTATATAATTTTCAAAATAGCTCCTTTTACTATTTTTTATAAAGTGATTGTAATTCTTTTTTTGTGACAAATAGAACTGGTGAAATATAGGACAGTTTAAACGTTTATCTTCCGCGTACAGACTTTTCATATTTTCTGACATTACTCTCACTTCCTCCGTGACCCATACTTTCTTATTTTTATTATATACACCTTTTACGCTTTTACTTGGAAAACATATGTCAAAATAATATTTAAAAGTACCATAAAATCCATCAAAACATGCATTGAAATCTCTATCTATGACACACACATCCGACCAGTCCTCTTGACTTAAATAACTTAAAAAATCCGATATATTTTCCTCGTTAAAGCACCGTTTATCCAACGTTTTTTTTTGTTCATTATTCATTTTAAAGTTAAGTCTTAAAATTGCGGTTTGATAAGTGTGATCGGAGGTTGTTGTGTCACAAACCGAGACCCCGTCAGAGCCCAAGTTTGTTATGATATTATCTATTAGGGTAGAAGAATTATGTGTCACTCTTGTTGGCGTTTTTATTAAAGGATTCAAACCGAATGCCGATACAAGGCTTACAAATTTCTGCTTAGTAACATTACTTGTCAAAAGATCAATGTTATAATCACCCGTCAACACAACATTTTCACTTCTGTTATTGGCAATTTCTATAGCATCACTCAATCTGACATGTCCACGTCACCATTAGGAGCTCGGTAGCACCCTATAATTGACAGTCTACACTCGCCCAAACTGACAACACACGAAGTGAGTTCTGCGGAGCTATCTACTGATAATCTTTGTATACCTAAAATAGGTTCTGCATCATATTGAAACTCGTCATTAAAAAAGACACATACGCCACCGCCTCGATTTGTTGTATGACGGCAATGGCAGCACACTAGTCTATAATTATTTAATCTAATAAAACTAATCTCAGACTGAAAAAGCCAGTGTTCCGTAAGAACAAGAATATCAGGATTTTCATCACAAAGTAGTATTTCCAAGTTGGACACCTTATTGGCTAAACTTCTTATATTAAGATGCATAATTTTAATTTTAATGAAACATTCTGTGGATTGTGAAGGCTCTCCAACTAAATTAGTAACTAAATCTAACTTATTAACCAAGCTTTGGACATTTACATGACACTTATTCATATTTGAGACATCTGAGACAAACGGGGATATAAAAAATTACTTTGTACATTTAGTAAACTATTATCTAAGGGACTGGCACCTGCTTCTATCACAGGATCATGTATCACAGTTATGTGAGGTTGTATTAAGTTTAGGCCATCCTTCTCAGGTGTGCTCAAACTACACGCAGCACGCACTGAGCGAGTTTCCTTTGCTGGGGTGACACTATGCGTATCTTGATTGATATTGATTAAAATTAGGTTTTTAGGTAAAGGATTATTCCCTAACAAAATTTTGGCATAGATTAAATTACCTAAGTTCTTTTTAGAAAGAGTATTATATCTAACATTAACATCAATATAACTAAATAGGCCGGGTAAACATGAGTTTAATTTACATACAAAGCGATTTAAGTGTTGATTAAATTTATATATTAGCCTATTTTGGGACTGGTTACTGTATGGTACCCCAACAAAGGTAATGTTTGTGTTCGGGCATAACTTTAGCCTATTCCATAGGTCTTTACATTTAGGGTAATCAGAAGAATTTGAAAAATTATTAGATCCCGCTATTATTACAATATGGTCGTTTAGTGTAAAATTGCAACAAAGTGCTTCTATATTTTCAAGTACATTTTTAAACCTTGCACCCGGTTTATAAATACATTGTACCTGGTAATCTACAAAATTTAGTTTATTACTTAACAGTTGATTCAAATTATAACCAAAGTCATCCGAAAGTTGGATATTTTTGCGTCTTAAAGGATTCACAGCACTTCTAGATTCCTGACATAATGGTGACCGTAAAATAGTTTGATCGATGACACGATCCACTAGTAAACTTCTGTTTGTGCAGGCTTGCACCGTCGGGTTCGTCTGCGAAGCCGAATTTGACGTCGGCACCGTTTGCGATATCGATTCTGTTTGTAAAGGTTCCGATGGTATTGATAATTCAGTAGAAGTTGATGCGTTCCTAATTTCTATTCTAGTTTGCGTACTGCTTGAGCTGAACATCTTCTTCATGTACACACTTAGGTCCAATTTTAGTTTTTTAATGTTTTCTTTTAATTCGGAGATTGTATTTTCATTTTCAGCAATAATTTTGTTTAACTCGTCCTCCCTTATCGAGGCTTCGTTCAAGAGATGTTCATGTTCTTTCTTTAGTTTGTCTATATGTTTAGTTTTTAATTTTGTGTCGAGTGAAAGTTCATTTAATATTTCTTCCAGAGCCGTATTCTTTTCTTCTATTATACTTATTGATTCTTCCAAATCGATCATTTGGTTTGTGCAACAGTTAACTTTATTACCTTTAATGATATTTAGTGTTCCCTTATAGTTCCCTTTTGTTACACAATTTCTGTGAATAATTTCATGACATTGAGTACATACGTAGTACGACGAGAATATTTTCTGACAACATTTATATTTACCAGACATTCTGGAACGAAGTTGGATGATTTGCAAAATGTAAACAAGTAAATTTGCGGCAGAAATATGTTAAGAGCTTGTTTTTCGGTTATGATTAAATATTATTGAACTTACAGGTAATTTTGGTCAACATTTTTGTTTAGGGCTTTGCTAATAGCCTTCCAAACACAATTACACTGATTTTCACTATTTTTAACTCACAAACTAGTCACAACCAAGGATTTTAACAGACGACTTTCACACGGCTGCACAGAAGATCCAACTGAGTTGCACAGAAGATCCAACTGAGTTGGACTTGAACTGATTATAAATGATCAGCACGGTTTTGCGCAGGGAAGATCGACTATCACAAATCTACTCAGCTATAAGCAGTTCTTGTTGAGGGCCTTCAAGAGAGCGGTGCGTGTCGAAACTATTTATACAGACTTCTCGAAGAACTTTGACAGGGTAAATCATAAACGATTATTGCACAAGTTGAGAGTTCTTGGCTTTGGTGGTGGGGTCGATACGCAGTTTTTATCTGGACGAACTCAACACGTGCGCATAAATACTTAATTTTTATTTCAAGCGAGATATCTGTTCCTTCAGGAGTCCTACAGGATTCCCATACATTTATAGGTTGGCTTAGCACGGCTCAGCTCTCAGCTAGCTGTACGGGTGGATGTTGCCAAGTGTAATTTCTATTTCGTTCTAACAGCCTCGTGTTGAATATGTTTCAAAAGGTCTGTGGGACGAAAACTTCTTGTAAATAATGATACTTAATGGCTTTGTTTAGAAAAATAAAAATTGAGCGAGTCTGCTAGTATTCGAGACACTGATGTGTAAACATATCCTATAACGACATCGGTTGTAAAAAAATGACAACGGCACGCTGTGTTCCCAAGCGGTCACCCATCCAAGTGCTAACCACGCCCGACGTTGCTTAACTTTAGTGATCGGACGAGAACTGGTATTTTCAACGTGCTATGGCCGTTGTCTATACATTTCAGCTTGTTCATAGAATAAAAATTAGGTTTAATAACAAAGTTTAAAATAATTAATAAATAATACTTTAAACAGATCGTTTAATTTAAAATATGCTTTTTTATCGTCTAAAATCTGTTTAAAACGATTTTAAATGGCAAAATTATATAATAACCGCCCTAAAGGCTAGAATCGGTTTACACATTTCCGTCTCATTTGCGGAGATTTACCATTGATTGGTATAGGAGTGGATAAGCAATAAAGAGACCAAACATGGCAAATTTACGACCGCGAAATGTAAACAAAGAGATTTCAATTTGGACTTGCGCATTACAAAATTAGTAGGAGCTACCTGTTGCACCGTGAAGGTAAATAGGCAGGCCCGGACTTCGAAAGTAATTATTTGACCAAATATTCGGTAGAGGAGTCTTGCCGATTGTGAAATGGGCCCCAGTTAGCATAGTGAAACAAACAATAAGGTATAAATAAGTAATACTTATAATAATTAGACTTACTTGAAATAGGATATCCCGTGTATTTTGCCTCTACTACTACAAAACACAACCATACACTTTCGGGATTCTATTTTGGCAGCATCGCCCATTGTTTATGTGCGTATGGTTCAATTTAAACGAAAATCAAAATAGGGTACGCGCAAACCACAAACGCGAACCACTAAACTAAAACTAATTAAGCAACTATAGACACTAGATCCAAAGAAAGTAAAAAAAAAGTAAAAACTCGAACCATTAACTCAAAACGCCGCGCCGTCAAAACGAAAACACGTCAAAGTTAAAAGCCAAGTTCGATCCTGACCGACGCCTGCTGAGACGGCAAGTGTTTTAATGCGCATGACAAAACGGTATCTTCTTTGTTTACGTTTTTCCATTTTGCGTCGATTTTGTCATACGCAGAAACCTGTTTTTTCGCCCATAGGTTCCCACTTTTGAATAGTGCGACAGGCGGCTATTGCTTATCCACTCCTATACAAATCAATGAGATTTACCCTCATATCAATAACAATAATTCGACTATATGATTTACTAGAATTAGATGTTACGCTAGAAGGGGATCACGTTTAATAATAAGCCATATAAACTAATTTATTTAGTTCATTGAAAAAATAGATACAAATTTAAAAGGTCATTTGGATAAGTTAAGAGTATCACGCGTAGTGCGTTTGTTTTGTTACTCTGGGTTAATTTTGATTTTGTGATAGGAGGGGTTGGTCAAGCGCTTGTTTGGCTAATTAAAGTTAGTTTCGATTATTTTCGCTTAATCCGGAATACATTACTTTGGTTAATTAGGGTTAGTTTTGGTTAGTTTGGGTTGGTTTCACTTAGTTTCCGATAGCCAAGAGGCAAGCGCGCGTTGCGCTTTGGTCTCTTTACTTTGGTTAATTAGGGTTAGTCTGGGTTAGTTTTGTTTAGTCTTCTAACTAATTGGTTAGTTTGGACTAGTCTCGGTTGGTTTTGGTTAGTGTTAGCGCTACGCACGCTTGTCTTTTACAATTATTTCATTTTATGACAAATGTATTTGATCTAGGACATTTACTGGGAAATGAACAAATTGAGTCGACTGTGTACCGTAAGTAAACTTTTATTACTTATATATACATGTATGGCTAAACAGCCAGGGTTAGTTTTGCTTAGTATTGGTTACTTTTGGTCAATCTTGGTTAGTTTGGGTTAGTTTACGTTACTCTGGACTAGTTGTGTTTAGTTTGGGATAGTTTGCATTAGTCTGGATTAGTTTTGGTTAGTTAAGAAACAAACGGGAGCTAATTCGGTTAGTTTGAGGCATATAAGGAACAAGCGCGAGGTGTGCGCTTGTTTAATTAGTTTCACAAGTTGTTATTCTATTTTATGAAATATGCTCCTGGACTTTGGCAATTTACTTACTTGAATTTTATTACTGCCAAAAATTTACTGTAGACATTTTCAGCAACTCCTAAAATAAAAACAAGAGTTTTGGAGAACATGTGAAAACTAAATGTACGTCTCAGTTTCTGTCATAATACTAATGAAATGTAGCTGAATATAGTAATTTATTTACGATTTTAAAGTTGAACCAAACTTCGACAAAGGGGTAGGAAATTTGATTTCTTGGTATCTAAGAGTAAAAGTGATCATCACCATCACTATGGAATAGGTACCCCCAAACGGTCGATATATTTAGGAAGCGTCCGCTTTACAGAGCCCCAGTTAAATATCGCCGCGCGACGCCTGATTGGCTAACTCCAACCCCACCCGTCAATGTTGTTTACGTTTTTTTCACTTCACGCATTTGTAAGAGACTTTTCGAGAAAAGCAGGTATGCGAAAGCCTGGCTCAGGTGGTAATGCTCGCGATTTGAATGCGGTGCAATGGGTTCGACGACCAGCTCTTGCTAATTTTTTTTATTTTATTTTTTTGGATGTTAGTTTTTAGCATGCCTTGGGTTAGTTCTTGTTGGTTGCGCCCGGAAGCGAGTGGAGCGCATTGCATGAATACAAATGCGTGAAGTGAAAAAAACGTAAACAACATTGACACACGTGCTTATTTTGCCAATCAGGAATAATACAATCGTGGTTTCTCTACTAGGCTTCCTTTATCAAAAGTCAGTAGTATTAGAAAAAAAACATTTAATCTAACCATAAAAACTACAACAAAATTTGCCTCCATGAGTACGACGACTATAACCAAACAAGACATAAAGTGATCGGTCGAAAAACTACGTTACCGGAAATTGATCTTCTTTAATAAAACTAGACGTATCAGCTTCTTCTTCCTCATCCTCCTCGCATTCCATTTCAAATAGTTTTACTTTCCTCTTATTTTCAGCTAAAACTATACTTACTCTTCGGCTTCCCGAGACCGAAAACTGAGATACTGGCATCTCAACAACCTTATAGTGTCTTTGCCCAAAAGGCCACCCATTGATGCTTGGAATATTTTGCTCTAGTAAATTAGCAGTTAAGTCGACCTCTCTGAGTTGTTCCAAAACCATAACGGATGCAACGGAAAATTGAAAAATGCCACCTCTCCGAGGATTTGAACTTTCTTGAAGCAACACTGACAATATGTTTGCCGAATAAAATTTCGTATCTATAATATCAAACGGTTCTTCGGTTTCGTCTTTGTCTTGATTGAAGAAGAATTTTCCGGCCCGCGCCTGGTACTTGCCTTTATCATAGAACTGAAGTTGAAACAAATATACATCTTTTGGAGGCATTAAATAGGTTAAGAATAACACGTCATTAGATACGTTAATAGACGAAACAACCAGTCGGCTACCAGCAATATTAAAACAATTAAATGTATTCGTTGGAACTATCGCTTTTTCAATGGCAACTATGGGTGATTCAAATACTTTTTCCACGTTCGCTTTAAGTTCTTTAAAAACCTGTATTAACGATTTTTCAGCGTAATGTTTTAGAACACTCGGGTTATTTCTCAAGCATTCGTTCTCCTCTATAAATTCTGTCCAATCGTTGCCTGTCATATCAGGCTTAATAGTCAGATTCTCGTCGACCAGATATTGTCCTAATCTCTCCATGATGAATTTAGTGTCGTTATTTTTCTTGTCGCTTTGCCCGTAATTGTCAAAGTTTTGGAGAAACTCCGTTATGCATGCAAGATCTTGTTGAGTCATTTTTTGAATGTCAGGCGGAATAGGTTCGTCCATCAGATGCATAATAGCAGCATATAACCATCTGAAAAAAGCCTTGTAGTTTATGACGGAATGATTAATAATTTGCTGCATTTCTCCAGCCTTGATAACGAAAGCACCATTGGACTGTATCGCTTTTTGAATTTGTTCCTCATTCAAGCCAATGATCTGAAAGTAAAGACATATATATTAATACATTTTAAATTGCGTAATTAAATATTTTAATTTCTTTTAAATCCTGGTTAATGGTTCGCAGTATTTTAATTAAATTTAGGAGGACAACTAATGAATAAAACGGGACACTTTTTGAAGTATTTTTTACATTCATACACATTTCCACACACTAGGTCGTATAATAATAATTATAGAACACGGTAACTCTCTGATGATTGCTGAATTAATAATTATTCATAAGATAATACATATTTACAGTTAAATTTCAATCTACCAATAGCAAAATTAATTAATTTGCAGGACAATGAATTATTATCTAGTCTTGTCAGTTTACAATTTTAAACTTAGTAAATTTAATATGTGGATTTTATTAATAATGTATCCCTCATCTAATTCTGAAATCAAATTTTACTGTGGAAATCGGCATGTAGTTTTTAGGGAGTGCAGACAAAGTTACGGAGAAGCTGCATAGCTATGAACTGATAGATTTCGAATCACCTTAAAGCCCATATTATATGGAAATTAAAGATCACAATACTAGAAGTCACAGACCAGCGGCCCGTTAATGGCTCACTTAACACAAGATATTTTGAATGGGACGATTTATATAAATTTCTTATGACCCCAACAGTAAAATGAGGCCTCACTTCAATAGGTAATGCAGGCCAGTTTACGAATAGTTTAGTGAATTGACCAGCATGAATCCCCGATTTCTTGTGGGGATTTATAAAAAGTTACAGTCACTGCACTTGCCACGACAGACAATACAAAAAACTGAATCCGACATGAATGACAATTATTATAGTGATGTCTGAAATGCTATATAAAAGACATAATATTGATTGTGGTTTTATTCTGCAGCATTGCTATTGGACGGTTAATTTTAACCATTAGTTATCCAATAGTTGGTTCTCGGGCGCAACCGCTTTGGGTTAACGTGGTAAAGGGCCCACAGTGCACCGGACAGCTTTCATACAGTGGAGAGACGGCAAATCAGGGGTCTATTGTGCATATCAGTGGTTGCCGGCTGTCTTTAGAAATTTGCTTTAGACTAGTAGGAAGGAAATTAGAAAGAAAACAAACAATTTCACAAACAAACCTAATAGAGCATCTCTATTGCCAACTTGGAATATAAATCATGGTTTAATCAATGACCTGATGAAACCTATGCTAACCTAGCGTATTAAATAAAGAATTATCCGAGTAATATCGTGAGTGCCCTAATGAAACTGATGCTAAGCCAAACTACCAATACTTAACTAGAGCCTTACCCATATGCAAATTATACTAACCTAAAGCATCGAATAAAGAAGAACTAAATAAAATATTACCAGAGGGGTATGGTATGCGAAACGTAACGATAAAACATAAGCTTCGAGAACAGAATCATCGCCGCGGTATCAAATAGTAAGAAACGGTACTGCAATGACGAAACTACTTTGATCACGGTCCACGCGATTCCAAGCTCCAGGCCTACCAACGAACGGTACAAAATAGCTCCTCCCTGACATGGTACTGACGGTTATGGATACACGGGGCCTGATGCGTAGAAGAATTGCGGCAACATGAAGCGATGGCGGTAAGGATCGAACGATAGGATGATAACGGTAAAAAGGATACGGTGCGACAATAGTAAATGACCTAACGAGACCTCCTGATAGCCCGTAAAATAAGGAACTTAAAACCCGGAGTGCATACCATGCCATAAAAAAATAGTAACTTCGTTACAATATTAATTATTTAGGACAATACTTATAATTATTCGGAATGCAGGGGGGGGGGGGGGTATTTGCAACTCCTAAAGTATGCCAATTGACAAATGAATTTAATAGAACGATATATGCACAAATATTATATTCTACTACCCAAAATAACTTATTAATACTATAACCAGCAGATCGAATTAGGAAATTGTCATCTTCAATCGTAGTTTCTGACGTATATTTCAATTTTATCGAGATAATTATTATACAATCCATTTAAGATTCCAAAGCTACGATCCATACCCAAAAGAGTCAATTGTGTTAAGCTTTTCATCAGTCATCATCTGACGTAAATTCAATTAAAACACTCCAATTTTCACTCATTCAAGTTGAAGATTTTCAAAAATTATTATCTGGAAACCAGATTAAATATATAGAGTTACCTTAACTAGAATGATTACTTTGAATCCCTCAGGGAGAAAGTCTTGGAGGTAACGCAATGGAAGTTAAATATAGGGAGACCATACAGCTGACAGTTGAATTGGTGGAAACCAAGGTCTGGTGGAACGAAAAACTTAACAAGCTAGGGACCACAATAGGCTATTTAAGCCAAATAATGACTGGGATTATAACAGAGAAATACAGAGAGTCATACGAGACTGGTGGAGGAGATTATGAACGGTTCAAGGAAACCACAGAATACTCAAGAATCCACTACGTCTTGGTGAAAGAAGGATCCGAAAGCAACGGAGTCAAATTTCTCAAAAGGAACAACAACACGTACACGAAGCACACTCTCCGGCTTCATTCATAGTGGATACAGCTACATCGCTGCAAAAACCAAGTAAGTCACGGCAAATAAAACACCCAACAAGATCAGATATGCTATAGATCAAATCCCATGGTCCTCCTCCAGGCTGGAGAACACCAAAGTACAAAGTCTGGAGCTGATCACTGGGGAGTGATCCAACAAACCCCATTTTTACCCCTGTCAGACTAGGGACCGCCAAAGGAATGAGTCTGAGGCCGATGCTTCGAGTGGAAGCGGCCCTAGGTGATAGATGCATAAGCCTACTCGCATCGTCCGGTGAAAGACCACCCCACCAGAATTGGGAAGCGCTAAGTGGTTTTCCCAAATCACGTTACGCTTCCGCACTGGTGGTCCCGAGTTCCACTTAGGAATATATGGACATGATGGTGCTTCCGAGATCAAAATATTCCGGAAGTAAACTCCCCGGCCATTCGGATCTCGGCGCTACCTCTATCCTGGTTACGACTTACATACCCGATTTAGATATAAGTTCGGAATATGCCTTTTTGTCCGAAGCGACCTTTCATGTCACCGCGAGGAAACACTCGAACCGAACAACCTTGACGTCATGTGGCTCAAGTTCACCGCCCAGGGATTAACCAAGTTTATATGTTCTCTCTATCGCCCTCCTAAAGCCTACCAAAGCTTTTTTCCAACACTAGCTACCACTCTTGACTCAATACAGGTCGATCACCCCAGTTCAGAAATAATCGTTCTGGGAGACTTCAATGCCCACAACACCAACAGGCTCAAACATCACAACAAGACCGACAACGAAGGTAGAGAAGCTGAAGCATTTGCCATCAGCTGCGGGCTTACTCAACTTGTAGACCAACCAACTCGAATCTCAGAGAGGGGCGAATTCGCCGCCCTCCTGGATCTTTTTCTGACCACCAATCCTGACCAGTACAAGGTTACAGTTGGTCCGCCATTAGGTACCTCCGACCACAAACTTATTACAATGGTTTGTGAATTGCCACCCATACAGAAGGATCCACCATTGCCTCGCAAAATCTGGCATTACAATTCTGCAAACTGGAACGATCTAAGGCAGTTCTACCTAGATTTTCCTTGGCAGACGATCCGTCAGACTGCTGCGAAGAGATCATGCAAGTAATCTCCTCAGGAATGGAAGCATACATCCCAAAGTCCATCAAGTTACCATCAAAAGGAAAGGCCTGGTTCGACAAAAGATGCGAAAGAGCTGTAGGAAGGAAACAGCAAGCCCATAAGTACTGGCAGCAAAATCAGACCGCTGAAAATTGCAATTATTTTATCGAAGCGAGAAACGAGTGCAAGCGTGTGATCGACGAAACTAAGGACAAACACAATCAAAGGATCAGGAATAAACTTTTGGATCCAGGAATTTCTGGTCGGTAGCAAAGGCAGTAAGTAACAACTTTACAAAAACGTCTCTCCCACCTTTGACGGACGAACGTGGCATAACGGCGACTACAGCCAAGGAAAAAGCAAACATGCTCGCCAAAATGTTTTCACCGCACTGTACCTTAGACGTGCCCCAAGGCAAGACTCTCCCCACTATGCCGAACATCAACACTACCATGGCAGAAGTCAAGTTTTCTCACCGTGATATTCGCAAAATCCTTAAAGAACTAGATACGCAAAAGGCATCAGGACCGGACGAAATACCTGCCATCGTGCTAAAGAACTGCGCCAACGAACTAACACCCGTTTTTTCCAGGCTTTTTTCTCTTTCTTACAGAAATGGGATTTCCCCATCCTCTTGGAAAGTCGCGCGAGTGCAACCTGTTCCAAAAAAAGGCAAGAAAACCACGCCCTCAAACTATCGCCCAATTACCTTGCTTCCAATAATCTCCAAAGTCATGGAACGTGTAGCCAACCAGCAACTACTCAAGTACCTCGAGAGCAACAGAATAATCAGCGATAATCAATACGGCTTTCGCAAAGAGAGATCGACAGGAGATATATTGGCCTATGTCACTCATATATGGAGTAGGGCAATTGAAAATTACCGCCCCAGAGTCTCGAGCGATTGCGTTGGATATTTCAAAGGCATTCGACAGAGTTTGGCATGACGGACTGCTCAACAAACTGCCGTCCTTGGGACTGCCCGCCTCTCTATGCAGCTTGCTGGCCAGTTTCCTTAAGAACCGATCCCTACACGTTGCAGTCGATGGACACATCTCGGACACATTCACCATCAACGCGGGCGTGCCTCAGGGCGCAATACTTTCACCAACTCTGTTCCTCATCTATATTAATGACCTGCTGATCGAAACGAATAATCCTGTTTACAGTTTTACAGATGACAGTACCCTTGTCTCCCACTTTAGATCAGAAAAACCCTTACCAGCGACTGAGACTCATCACCGCAGACAGGAACAGATTACAGCAATTAATCAAGACCTGGAGAAAGTTCAAACTTGGGGCGACCGAAATTTGATCCAGTTCAATGCAGCAAAGACCCAAGCAGCAACGTTTACTAAGAGTGCCAATACAGCGGGCCCTGACATCATTATGGCAGGATCAACCATTCCTTCATCCTCGTCAATCGGGCTGCTGGGTGTCTCGGTCAACAGCAATATGTCATGGCATGACCATGTTGCTAACATCGCAAAATCAGCCTCCCAGAAGCTTGGTGCGCTATTTCGCAACAAAAAATTCTATACACCGCAGCAGTTGCTCTTGCTGTACAAAGCGCAAATAAGACCGTGCTTAGAATATTGCTCACATATCTGGGGTGCCGCACCAAAGCATACCCTAAAGCTGCTGGATTCCATTCAGAAGAGGGCTGTGCGTCTCGTCGGCGATCCGAAGTTGACCCGGAATTTGGATAGTCTGGAACATCTCAGACATGTGGCCGAGATGTCTCTGTTTTATCGATACTTTCACGGCAGATGTTCCCAGGATTTGGCCCGCATCATCCCGCCCCTGGCAACTCCTGTCAGACAGTCCAGACAGACGGCAGGAGCGCACCAGTTCGTCGTACAACTAGAAACACCTAGAACATCGCTTTACCAGAACTCCTTTGTCTGGCGCACTGCATCACTGTGGAACTCACTTCCAGCACATCTGTTACCCACTAATTACAACCTACAAATATTCAAGAACCGTGTCAATCAACATCTTCGCACACACACCGCTCGTCGAGCGCCATAGGATCTCCCTTTAGTGTGTGTGCCACTGCCATAATAAAAAAAAAATCACAACCGTTTAAATCACCAGGGCTGGATAGAATTTATCCTGTACTATTACAAAAAAGACAGGATATACTAATATAATACTTATGTAAAATCTACAGAGGCAGTTTAGTCTAGGGATTTATATCAAACAAGTGTGTGTGTGAACACAGGTGAAGGTTATATATTTTCCAGGAAGAATATCGGACCATACATCCTAATCTTACAGATCAATAAGCCTGTCATCATTTATGTTAAAAGCCCTAGAAAGGCTAGTTGACAGGCATATACGAGATATTAGTGAGATATTACTAAGATGTTTCCATTGAGTGAGCGTCAGTATGCGTATCAAACAGGTAGATCGACGGATTTAGCACTTTTCTAGATACCGAAGGGACAATTAACCAGGCATCAACCCTTTCCATTAGGAGAGAAGACCGGCACCAGCCACTCTATGCTAATGGATATAGGTATGCCTGGAAAGTAGGATTATAACAACATCATTGGGCGAAGCCATCATTGCAGCTAAAGGAGGTAGTGGATTGTTATCTCCACTGCTGTGGGCCATCCAAGTAGATGGTCTACTTCAAAAACTATCCGCAGAAAGTTTCTTATGCCTAGGATATGCAGATGATATATAGCAATAGTGGTGCGACGAAATTTACCGGCACATTTTTGGAGAGAAGCCAAAGAGCTCTTATCATCGTGGATGACTGGTATAAGCGCGAACAACTCGGCGGAAGTAGAAGAATGTATGGGAAAAACTGGGGTCTAAGCCATAAGAGTACCATATGGGGAGGGAGACCCATGATAACATGGAGCAGTGACTGGGTGGATAAAGGTCAGGCAAGTTGGGACGAGAAGGTTACTGAGTATCGTGAAGAGACTAACGCGCCTGTACGCCACGGGAGCAATGAACTCAACTCATTCGGCCGGAAGTATTATGAAACCTACTACCAACACACATATAACGAAAGGCTAGGATTTTTGCAAGAACGAGCACCTACAGGCCAGAGTCATGGCACCGAATACGAACAACTGCTGAAGATTGAGGCAAACTACGTGCTGGACATGCCAAGATTACACCACTCCAATAAACAGGTTTGAAAACAATTTTAAAATCGAAATACCAGAAAGAAATGGAAGGCTTATCAATAAGGGCAGAATTGTCTGGTATACTGACGGCTCGAAGAGCGATCAAGGTGTTGGAGCCGGTATATATGAACCGAAGACCGGAATAAGTTTTCTAAATCTATGGTAAATTTAGCTACAATGTTTCAGGCGGAAGTAACGTCCAAATGCGCGAATAATAATTGTAATCATAATCTTATAAATTTATAATTAGGTTAATTATTTAAAATTGGTAAATTTAAAATTGGTAAATATTTAATACTTTTCGCAACAATATTAATGAAATAATTACCAAAGAAGTTTCGCACTATATTTTGTGACAGTTGATTTTCAAAGGTTAAATGCGAGATTTAAGGTCGTGACTGCGCACTGATAAATATGTTGACAAATTAATAAATTCTGGACTTTGTGCGACTATAATGATTTTAATATACAAGGTTTGAGACTGGGCTGAAATCATAAATGTTTCTGTCCCATGCCTGACAGATTCAAGTTAACTCGTGTAAAAATTGTTACCATAACAGAAATCACGATCTCTTTCTATGGCCTAGTAGAAATATTGGTAGACGTATCTTAAAACTTACAACTATAGAAACAGTTATTTAGCTGGTTGTATCAAATTTGGTAATTAAATTATATTTTTTAAAATTATTAATATGGGAATAAAAGCACGCTTTAACAAAAATACATTTTATTATTTAAACTAAATAGCATATACTCGAATATAATCGACTACTAAATGGGAATCATCTGATCCGAGATTCCAAGTGGGTTCCCACTGACTCCTGCCCTGCCAAAAGTCGGCTATGGCTGTAGGAGATCCGGTGTACCAAGGTTTGCCCCCAAGGTTGTTCCAGTCATCGTGGAATGAGTTTCCGCCAATGGCTAAGTTTATAATTAAGTAAAACTCCTGATCAAATGGCGCCATTTTCGATCCAGCTCTCCATGGATTTAGTGGATCACTACTTGTATATTCTCCCATTTCCCAAAAACCTCCTTCGGGAGGAGTTACGGAACCAATCTCTTCGTTATCAACATAAAACACAATTCCATTTGAATCCCAGTCCATTTTATAAATGTGGAAGTCAGTGTCGTATCCAGCGTCATTATTTTTCAAAAAATGGGTTTTACTATACTCGATGGCGTACATAGCTGGTGCCCAGATAAGGGTGCTAGAGACTTGTTGGGATCCTACATTTACTCCTTCAGAGTTAACCAAATTTTTGTTACCACGACTTTCCAAAATATCTATTTCCCCAGAGGAAGGCCAAGTCCCATAAAAGTTATAACGAGGCATAAGCCAAATGGCTGGCCATAGCCAATCCCCGGAAGGCATCTTTGCTCTCGCTTCAACAGAACCATATCTAAAAGAAAATGATTCAACGGTTCTAATCCTTGCACTTTTTATTGGGTTCAAAATGTTAGTGGTAGTTCCAGTACGACTACAACCATAGTTAGTTGGGTTCGTACACACATCTGCAGGTGCTCCGCCATTAACATCCAAAGTGCCAGAGTAGAGAAAATCTTCTCCAACGTCATCAGATAAATAAGTAGGCTTAATGTGCAAGTTGCCATCTTCTGTGTAACTGTTCGTTCTATTGTTCTGGTAGTAGTCGAACTCCTGATTTCCGCCGCCTGCCAGAGTATTTTCGTGTTGCCATCGCGCCAGATCAAAATAATCAAAGTTATCTTCAAAAATTAAGTCCCCAGAACACAACTTGGCTGCTTGTTTATAATAAGCGCCACTAGCTACAGTTTCACTGGCAATGTCACAATCGGCTTTTAACACTGTAAGTTTAAACACCACCAATAACATATAACAAATCAACCATTTCATTTTAATTAAGTTATTAAGAACAATGTAAATTTAACATTAACTAAATTTCAGTGCCTTAAAAGTCCTTATATTTATATTGAAATCTTATCTGGGATTTTCCTACCCATAAAGTATTTTTTAAATTATTGATTATTGTGCTGATTTCTACGCAAGGCACAAGTGTATGTATACTTTAAAAACAATGTCACAAACAAACAGAAAATTTTGATATACTCTTATAAGTATATGCAAAATATTATCTTACCACTTCAGTTTTTCATAAAACTACTAAACATATTGATTTATGTTCTCATGAATCAATTTTTATCAAGAGTAAAATTTCCTGACAAAACGAAAACAAAAAGTTTTCCATAAGTTTCGTACTTTCCTGACCACTCTGGATAACAAAATATCTATATATGCATGGCAATGTTGCGTGTTAAATAATTGGAAAGATTAGATTACATACATGGATGGAATTCCCACTTTAAATTACACAATTTTATCATAATACAGTTCTTTTCAATAGGCATCCAGGTATGTAATATCCCCAGCTTCTGGGGTAGCGTATGTCCTATATACAAAAATGATACTTAAACAAGATTACCGACCGATTTCTGCAATATGTAATTTTCTAAAATTTCTTGAAATATTACTTTATTATATTCGAGTCATCTTACAAAATATATAAATTACAATCCATAGAGGTAAACAAGCAGTTAGGTATACAGATATTGTTAAATTAATTAAACTAAGTATTTCTTGTCCAGTATTGACAGATCTTCGTGGGTGCATTGGGTGGGACGCAACGGGCATTCGTACATGTGTGGAGTCGTCTGAGGATCGCCACAATTGCATAGAGTGGAGATCACTGGGTATCCCCATTCGTTCAGGGTGACCCTAGATCTGGCAGTTCCGGTTCGAAGTCTATTCAGAGATTTCCAGGTCTCCCAACTCTCCTCACTCCCAGCAGCTAGGTTTTCGAATGGAGTCATCCAATGTTCATCTGTGGTGGTCTCCCAAAAATCGATCCTAGACTTGTTCGTTTGTTCCTGGAAATGTGCGGTGGCTGTTAGGAAGCTATTTCTTGACTTTAGTCTCTGGCATGCTGGTTGCAGTCCATATAGAGGGTGCCGCTCAGAATCTGACGATTTAAGTATTTCCTTATAGGCTGCAGCTTCTCTTCGGACAGCAGGCGGGGCTACCCCCGTCAGATGGTAAACTCTATCCAAGGGGGTGGGTTTCAGGCATACTAAGTCTACAACTCTCATTCAGCGCAACATCAACTTGTTTGGCGTGTACTGACTTATATCATACTGGGCACGCATATTCCCCGGCGGAGTAGCATAGGCCCAATGCGATGGTTTTGACGTCAGTTGGACTAGCACTCCAAGAGCTACCTGATATCTTCCTTAGGATGTTGTTCCTCCCACTCACTTTCAGTTTAGTATTCCTACAGTGTTGTTTAAAGGTTAGGGCCCTGTCTAAAGTGACTCCGAGATATTTTGGATTTGGGCAGTGCTCCAGTAGTATTCCATTCCACATTACGTGCAACTTTCTAGATGCCTGTTTGTTGCGCAGGTGGAAGGCGCATACTTGAGTTTTTGCTGGGTTTGGCCTTAGCTGAGCTTTATTATAGTATCGGCTCGGTTCTTCCAGTACCTCAGTTAAGACTTTGTTCAATTTCTTCGAAATTATTGCCCTGCGCAGCTATTGCTTGGTCATCAGCGTATGGTCTAAATTAGCGATATTGTGAGCCAGTCGCAGTATAGATTTGTGAAGGGTAAATCAAACGACAAGTAACCTTGTTTACCTTGTACATTTCAAACACTACGTTGCTGAAGGAATAGATAGAAGATTGCAAACTGTCGTAGTATATACGGAATTTACTAAAGCATTTGAACGCTTAGATCACAAAATTATGTTACGGTTTTTCCGATAATCATCTATCATACCTTCATATTTAACCAATGGAATGCAATATCCCTACACTGGGATCAATTCTAAAAACTGCTAGGCAAAATCTGGAGTACAGTGGTCCATTTTAGAGCCACTCTTATTCACATTATATATAAATGATATTCATTGATTTATAGGAATGGATAAGCAATAGCCGTCTGTTGCGCTATTCAAAAGTGGCAACTTATGGGCGCAAAAACGGGTTTCTACGCATGTCGAAATCGACGCAAAATCGAAAAAAGTAAATAAAGTGAGATAACCCACCTCTGTAAAATACTATCTGGAATCTGGAAATGGTGAGAGGGTGGCCTTGAAAGGCCGCGGCACTTAGGCCCCATTGGACCCCCTGTGCGTCCTCTCCAGGTCAACCAATCCATCTAGGCCATCGTCCAGCCTAGTGTTGTAAAACACTGTAAAATACTATTTCATTGAACCTGATACATTAATTTTTGAGACACCCTCTATATGTATATATTTAGAGACACCCTTTATACATGTAAAAGATAAATCAAGTCATAAATTGAAGTCGAGTTTTTGCGAGGTTTTTTGGAGGAGATCCGAAAGGTATTGCTCGAGAACGGAAAAGATGGCGAGTCAGAAGCCAGCGGGGTGTACGGTTTATTTTGGTGAATTGTTTTGCTTCTGTGTTGCAATATGTTATTACAAGTCGGTAAAATGAAACTTATAATATTGTTATTAACACAATTTGTACCATTATATATTTTATACTCATTGATAATTCATAATTGATGGTATTAACCTGTATATATATTTTGATATTGTTATAAACCTAATTTGCACAAATATTTCATTTATTCTCATTGATAATTCATATTTGATGGCATAACGTGTGTATATATTTTGATATTTTTATTAATATAATTTGCATAAATATTTCTTCTATTTTCATGGATAATTCATATTTGATGGCATAACATATGTACATATTTTGATATTGCTATTAACATAATTTGCACAAGTATATTTATTTTATTCTCATTGATAATAATTCATATTTGATGGCACAATATGTATATATATTTTGATATTGTTATAAACATAATTTGCACAAATAGTTCATTTATTCTCATGGATAATTCATATTTGATGGTATTAACCTGTGTATATATTTTGATATTGTTATAAACATAATTTGCACAAATATTTCATTTATTGTCATGGATAATTTATGTTTGATGGTATATGTATATATATTTAATGAAATCATTTTATGCTGTGACTAACACTGCTTTTTCGGTCTGTCTTCTCGTGCTGGAATTTTAGTTTCAGTATGACTGTGATTGTAATGTAAGCAAGGGACTTGATGAATCCACTAACATTTTCCTCCCCTGACTGAGCGAATATCCTAGCTATAAATCGTGAGCTTGCGAGCAAGGCACCCTGAGTCGTTCTTTTAACAAATGTTATATTTTTAATGATTTGCTTTTGTATGAAACCTATGTGAAATTTAAATTAACATTATTTGGTAACCTTGATTTTTGACTTGATGCCAATTGCTTATAAGCACCCGAAATGATAAAAGATTTGTAGCCTGTGCACAATAATTTCACAGAATAAAACCACATATTCGGAATTGAAATGTATTATATCGAAATAACTATAACTAATAAGCAACAGTAAAGGAATACTATTCAATCACAAATAATGTAATCAATCGCTAAGCGATGACGAAGAAAATATATATTAATTGGCCTGCAGGTCTTACTAGAGATATTGGCTCATTTTGCAACTATAACTGAGTAGCCTCCCGTACGGGACCTCAGTACCTGCTGGCGACGTCTGGCTAACTAATACTAAACTCTTCAGTTTTGAATGTATTGTAGTATTGTCACAAGTGTGGAACGACAAATTGCGGTGCGTGAGACAGTAACTTAATTAATTATAGTGGATTATACAGCATAATTCGGTTTAGGAATTTAGATCGAGGGTTTCTCTGCCATACTCTTTCCCCTCGTGAATTTCAGCACGTTTTTCTTTAATAAATTAGGCATATTAGGAATCTGTGGTTTAATTTACATGACGCACCTTTCCCTCAAATTTCCCTAATTGTGTTTAGTCGAAGAGCAATCCGAATAATTAAAAATTGTGTAAGATATAATAATAACACAACGTAGGGCTTGGTTTTCTTTTTAATCTAATTTGACGATCATTGGCAAAATAAAGACAAAGCACAATTTTACTTATCTGATTCAGCTATGTTGAATCGACCCGGGTTCGTTATGCTACAAAAGACAATCCCGTTTTGTCATGCGCACTAAACCAATGTGCTGTTGTTTCAGGTGTCGACCCCGAACCGTACTTGGCTTTTGGTTTTGACCTGCTTTCGTTTTGTAGCCGCGATTGTTGCTTTTGTGTATTGTTTTTGAAGTGAATACTTCTTCGGTTTCATGAGAGTGATTTATGATTTTTTTTTATATATTTTTTTTTATTTTATTTTATTCATCCATCAACGGGACTAGCCCACTATTAGGCTACAAGTGTGGTAGTAAAATTAATATATAAAAATAAAACAATAATAAAATTAAACAAATAAGTAAGTAGAATTAATACTAGTACAAAATAAAATGAAATAACAAAAGCAAATATTAAAAAAAGAAATAATGAAATATTATTAACAATTCAAAATTAACATGAACAGAGCAAGGGTTTTAATCAATACAATTCGATATTGTGAAAGTATACAGTTTAGAGGAAAAAGTGCAAGTCATATTACAGATATCCTTAAGTCAGCAAGAAACTTGTTGCAAGAAATGCCGAAGAAGTCAATATCAACCGAATTAGCGATTCGTAGAATGCGCGCGATGGGCGAATTTGTGCCGTAATTAGTTCTATGATACGGTTGGGCAAAGGTATTGGTGTTTCGAGTGCAACGGAGCGGAATATGATAGGGAATGCTCATAAGCAAATGGGGATCGTAGGCTCTATAATTAATAAGGTTAAATAAAAACTTAAGGTCGTGATGTCTCCGACGCAAGGACAGGGTATTTATACTAAGCGTTTTTTTCCAGATTTGAGTAGATAATATTATCAGTGGGTATGTGCTGTTTGTATGCTACATATCGAAGGAATTTCCTCTGGATTTGTTCGATTTTGTTTATATGAACAGCATAGTAGGGTGTCCAGACGGAAGAAAAATATTCCATTCCGGTATCGGAACCGGCTCAAATAAGTAAAATAAGTTGAGACTAAGTAAAATTAAAGGAGAGTTGATTCGACGACTACGCAAATCTATTAAAGTTGATTATAACGTATCGTTATAATACTAACCGAAAGTGAATTGGACGACTAACCAAAACTAACCAAATCTATTATTTCTGTGACGGGAAAAACGTATGACATTTTAATCTCTGTTGCCAGGTAACAAAATATTACTTTTTATGAAATTACTTTACATCTTATGCGGCGATATGAGGGTAAATCTCGACAAATGGGACGGAAATGTGGGGACGGAATGTGTAAACCGATGTGAAATTATAATCCGTGCGCATTGAGGAGCAAGCTAATCCAGGACGGCCGCGATTGCAACGACTCAAATGGCGCTTCTAAAAAGCTAGCCGCTAGGGCGGTATTAAATTTTCATTATATTATATTCGCAGTGTATTTGGATCCATAGCACAGCTTATTTTTAATAGACGGTTGAATTTAAAATGAATTCTCGCTCCAAAATCCATGACAAATTCGTCCGAAGCCTAAAAATTTCGGAAATTGCGGATTTTTATAAAATTTTGCCATTTAAAATCGCTTTTAAACGGATTTTTAGACGATAAAAAGCATGTTTTAAAATAAAAGAACTGTCAAAAGTATTATTCAGATGCCCAGATGTTTAAAATAATATTGAGTCATCGCCCTCTTCTAAAATTTGCAAAATTTGGCTATTGACTTTCCCAAATCAAAGGATGCCGCCCCAAGATGACTGGCTGGTAGTGAATAAGCTGTGTTCATAGGTTGATGTTATTCCTGATGACATTAGATTTGTGTGTCGAAGTTGTGCAGTGAATTAATCCACTCCGATTGAAGCTGCCAGTAAGTATTATTAAAGAATCCTAACTAATATTATAAATGCGAATATGTTTGTTTGTTTGTTTCTTACGCTTTCGCGCATAAACTACTCAACCAATCATCATGAAATTTTGTGCAGATATTTTCAACAGTATAGTAAAGGACATAGGATACTTTTAGCTTTTACCCGCGGCTTGGCTCGCGTTGATTTTTACGATTAGTTTTAATCCTATTCTTTATTTTCTTGAGGTTATATTTGTAAAAAGCTTTTCCCTTGATTTAGGGCATGCCTTGAATTAGTTTTTGTTCGTTGCGTCCCTGTAGCGAGCGAAGGACTATACATGAAGTATACTTACTATTAGACATTCTAATGCAAACGTTACAAATGTAAACATTAAACAACGCACATCAGGCGGTATCTGTGATGGGAATGTATTTTGCAGGCTTTCTGTAACCGTTAGTGTATAATGTGTTCTTTCTACCGCCAGAATATAGGTAACCGATTCCAAATAAGGGGTTGCCTATATTCAGGCGCCACGCGGCCTAAGGTTGCATTAGATTTTCATGCCGATGATGTCGATATAGGATATGTTTACACATCAGATCCTCGAGTACTAGCAGACTCGCTCAATTTTTTTTATCCGATCGGACGAAAAACTACACCTTTCCGATGTGTTTTCTCACCGCAAAAGTTATGATTAAAGTATATTCGTTGCTTGGCAACATGCAATAAAATTACTAAAACAGAGTTTTATCCACAATACCGAAACAGAATATTTGCACTCGACGCGCGTTTCGCTAACCAGGTTAGCATCATCAGGAGATGATTAAAACATGCAATAACAGTACAAGAATAGAATATAACTGTCCGGGAATATAACATTCCCGTCCTAGGTCGGGAATGTAACATTTCTGTCATATTCAAATGCCTTGTTTGTCAGATCTGACGTCTATCAAAAGTAACATTTAGTTGCAGTTTCCGTAGCTACGTAATACTCTTCAAGCTCGCTCGATTCAAAACTTGATATTATGTTGAGTTTAAATTTAAAACACCGTTTTTATTTAGAGTAATATTTGGCTCTATTTATATAACTACGTATTCCAATTAATTTCGATCGGATAAAAAATAGTATGTGCAACTCGTAGGAAAAGCACATTACTGGACTCCTGTGTTGCTGGCCTCGGCTGCGCCTCGTCCAGCAACTACCACAGTCGTCCAGGAATGTTTTGCTTTTCCTCCTAGTTGCACAATATACTATTCTTATTTCTGGTAGAATGCACCATAAGGCAATTTAAACGGCATATTCATGTAAATTTCAATTACGTTAGCCATGGAACAAAAATTAATAAATCAGGTCAATGTCATGTTAATTAAATCGGTAAGTTTCAATTTCAAAACATGGTATTGTCAAATGCACATAAAATTTCGGTAAAAGCTTTACGGGAAAAAAATGGTATCTAAGAGTTTGCATGTGATGGGTGTAGGTAAGGAGAGCTTTTAAGATATAGCACTTTTATAAGATTTGATATTTTTGTATTTAACTGTTACCCATAACTTATATGTTAACCTTACCTGTAACCTGTAAGACAACGCATTTAAATAAATAAATTATAATGTAAATTTATAATAAGTTAATTATTTAAAATTGGTACATATTTCACAGTTTCACCACACAGATTACCCAACCTACTCTGTGGTAATACTAGTAAGATAATTATGGCGCTTTGCAAGATAAATCGATGACTGCAATAAAAGTGTCTATTACGGTCATAAATAATATTAAATATTCCTGGGTGGACTACCATGAAACTACAACGGCAGACCCTTTTGAAGAATGTGTCAAGAATTGTATTTTTATCAAACATTACTCAGAATAGCGCAACAGTAATGACCAATGCGGCTATCACAGTAGCCAATTACATAAGGCTCTAGGCTCAACTAATACGAATTGTAGATTAAAGTTACATGGCGGCGAATGATATATATTTTGAAGAATGTTATTAAGAAAGTGATCTTTTAGACGTTTTAATGACATTGTCATCGAATATTAACTAACGATAAGAAGATTCACTCTCCGCGGCGGCACGTCAACGGTATGCCTCCTTCCCCGCGCGAAAACTAGCATGATACTGGCATGTGACCTTTGGATCCGGCGCACACTGGTCGAATTTCTAGGAAAGCTGGCCATAATAAGGTTTACCAGAAATAAGACATAAAAGTTATTAAGTATTACACGTTTAATATATCGTATTTTAGACAAAAAATTGTTGTATTTTTGGCTCATCATCTATATTTATATATAGGGTGTATCAATTATCAGCAACGATAAAAATCATGTATAAAGATCATTTGTTGGATTGAACAAAGAAAAATTGCAAATGAAGTAACACCTGTGGCAAAGAACTAAAATTGAAATTTGAATTTTAGATTTGAATTTCTGAATTCTGAATTTATTAAACTGTAAATTAAAAATGATGAGTTTTTAGTGTGATTTTTAAGCAAAATGAAAAGAAAATGGTGGAAGTTTTTTCACTCACTTGTCAGTTGGTACAAAAGATCATATCCACAAAGAGGCACAAAACTACATCAAAACGACAACGGTAACATCAAAATTTATATAACTTTAAATTTTTTTGAAAGGTTCACATAATTAAACAATTAACAAAAGAACAGTCAGACGCGACGCAACGGGGGGACCACGTTTTGATGGAACGACAAACATGTCTCAGTTGACAAGCTTGATAAGTAAACCAATGACCGCAGACGCAGACAGCAATACGTCAAGAAATGACGGTAGTTTTAAATTTGAAAACCAAGTAATGTATGAGAGAGGAAAGTGTTAAATATATAATTTTACAAATTTTACTTAAATTATAGAAGAAATGCCACTGTGCCAGACTAGACCCAACAAATTGATTGGATCAATGTTGAAAGGTCTGAGACAGACAAGACTTATTAGAAAGGTTTTTTGATTTAAATTAGTTGACCAAGTGGGTGTAAAAAAGTTTGAGTGAAAAAATACTTAATTAAGTGAGTTGCTATACTCGACGCGCCGAGAATAGTATCCCATACACGGGCGAAATATCTGTCATATCTGATACGTGGCGAGCCAAATTCATAAGGATATCGCTCCGTTAGTGATCACTAGTCTCATACGAATGCGTGAAGTGAGCCAATCAGGCAGCGTTGTTTAACGGGGGTTCTATAACGCGGAGGCTTCCTAAATGCACCTACGTCTGCCACCGTATTATTTTATTTTTAATTCCATAAAGCACATGTGGCACCAATTAAAATAAAAGGTTAGGTCAGAAAATACTTCTCCCATTTTAAGTTGTACTCTTACAGAATTAATAAGAAAATGTGTTAACGATATTCCCTCAGGTAGTTGGGAAAATTCAGTCTTAATTACTGAAGAAATTCCTATATTACTCTGGATCATATACTTAAATCGATTATAATTAATTTAGATGAGGATAGCGACAGCTGGAATACTATTTTAAACGTAAATAAATATAATATTAGTATTTAAGAATTTGAATTATTTTCATTTTCAATAAATTAACGCGATGAGTAGGTATGGGGGCACCTTATCCAGAACTGCGCAGCCACCAGCAAAACACCGGCGACTTGAGCTATGACATATTTAAGGGCGCGGCACCGTGTGACGTACCGTGCGATGCATTCCTGGCCATGACGTCCCCGTCAAGGATTAGGGCAAAACACTACGAATGGCGCGAATGTAAATATATTCCCAAAGTGGGGTATGGCATATTTAAGGGCGTAATATCTGGTCCTAACCCCGAATATTAGTCGCTTCATAAGTGACGTCAGAGCCAAGGATTAGGCCACTTGGGCCATATCATTTTAAAGGTTTCGGTTAATGTAAAGTATCTTCATGGGTTAGTTTTCGTTTACTGATGATCATCCTCAGAGACTTTACCTTCAGAAGTCACTGTCACGATTAGGCCCCTTGGGTTTTATCATTTTAAAGATTTCGGTTAATTTCATGTATTAGATTTCGTTTACTGATGTTATCTGTCAGAAGTAGATTTTTGAAAAACAGCCAAAACACCATTTATAGGTAATGTCATCCTGAAATATTATTTCTTATATCAACTTGATCGGAAATAAACGGATAAAACCTGAATCGCGGAAAATTTAAACAGTTTTTGGATTATGCTAGGTAGAATATTAAAATAGTTATTTCCTAAGTAAAAAACAGCAAAAGCACTGGCCTTTTCTCTGAGATTTTTCTAATCCAAACTAAGATTAAAGTAGAGCTATAAAGGTGTGGAAGGGTGGAAGTTTCTTATGATAATTATTATAGGAAAAATTCATCGGGGCATGGAATCGAGAAAAATAAAAAATAACTCAAACTAACCTAAACCAAAAAAGTTATTTATGCAACAAGTGTGTAAAGTGACCATTTTTTTATGAACTGGAACATTTCATTAATAAAAAGGTTACTTTACACATGAGTAGCATACAATTCTTTGTTCTACTGCCAAGAAATATTGAAAAAACAAAAATGTATTATTTTACGCCCAGCACTAAATGCCACAAAATATGTTAGATTTACTTTACGCACTAGTGTGTAAACTAATTTATTTTACACACGGTACATTAAAAAGGCTTATTTTATGAATTTTAGAGAGTGCGTAAAGTGAGTATATTACGCACGGTAATAGAAAACATAATTTATAAAATATTTTATATTTTTCCACAAATACATACCTAAATGATCTGGTCAAGGGTCAATCGCTCTGCATAAGCGTGGACTTTACAATAACACTATTGTGATCTTCTACATCGAGTACATAACAAGTCAGCCAACATGTCATCCTTCAAAATAACTTCAAGTACGATATCCTCCAAGTTTCGAAAACGTGACGATCCCATCAATGACCAATTTGTTAGAAGAAACCGCACCACCAAAATACTGATAACAATGTGTAGCAATCCTTTTTTTCTTGAGTAAAAGGGTTTTGAATATAAAAAGCTACACGAATTATGCCAAAATAGGTATAGGCAGGCTCAAAAAGAGAACCAAAAACAGCATTAGTATTTCGTTGTATGAATTGGGAACGATCTTTAGCATTTTTTAATTCTCTTTTTCATGGAAGCATTCTTGCTATTGAAAAACAAAGCACGGCAATGCGTTGAACCCTTCTTCAGGACATCGTATGGTCTTTAAATCAATTGCACAAACACATACTTGATATTTCAGGAAAATGGAACCCGAAGTGTTCTAACTTTGCTTTTGATTCATCACGCCTTCGAGGTGTATATACCAAGTGATAGAACTCGTGCGTACTTACAGCTGCTAGCCGAAAAGGAAAAATGAGAGAGGGGAAACTTAAAATAATAGTATATTATTTTATATGGAGGAAAAGTGATACTTTTCATGGCGCGCTCGTGTTTGAGCAAGCCATGAAAAGTAACTTTTCCTCCAAATAAAATATGCTGTTTTTTCTTCAAATGTCGACAAATTAATGCAAAAACATCTCTTTTTAATAGTAGTAATATCTAATTATTATTAAAGATAAGTGGGTTCGCAAGGCGGCTTAGACCGGTGTCGGTGAATAGGCACAGGTTGTTGCTATAGTAATGTAACATAAAGCTGTCAGTGGACACTGTCAACAATAATTATTTTTTTAAGATTGCGTCTCCGATTGCGTTTTAATTCCGTATTGATAAGCAGTTATTGAGTATGTTCGATCAAACAATAACCAATTTGTTCCTAAATTAGTGATTTTTAGAAATGCAGTCACAAATTGAATGATAAATACCAATTGTAGTTTAATAAATCTTGAGTTGTTGACGCTTATTTTGTTGTCTGTTTGTATTGTATCTATGTTGCTATGACGACACTTTTACCTCCGCCGGCGGAAAAGTGAAAAGTAAAGCTCCGGCGGAGGAAAAACGAAACTTCACGGCCGCCTACACAGTCGAGTAATGACGGATTTACTGATGTTTGAAGAAAAAAGAATATTCATAACCAAGCTGGAAAAGAGTTGTTTAGTGATATTGCTGCTGTGACAAGCCTGGGTAAAATTGATACCTTTTCATCGCGTTGATGTTTTGGATTTTGTAGATCAATTTGTGGACTATATGAAGATGTCAATTCTATCACTTGCAAGTAAGCACGAGTTCTATCACTTGGTATAATACACCTGGAAGGTGTGGTGAATCAAAGGCACAGTTAGAAAACTTCGAGTTCCAATTGACTGAAATATCATGTATGTGTTTCTGCAATCGATTTAAAGACGTCATACGACGTATTGAAGAAGGAATCATAACCCGTGAGGCTGCTTATGCAGACATTGTTCGAAGAAGACAACTATGGCATTGTCATGAATTGATTATCATTAGCTATGATGCTTCCATGAAAAAAGACTTCAAAAGTGCTAAAGATCGTTCCAAATTCATACAACAAAATACTGACGCTGTTTTGGTTGTCTTTTTGGGCCTGCCTATACCTATTTTGACATAATTCGTATAGCTTTGTATATTTAAAACCCTTTTGCTCAAGAAAAAGGTATTGCTACACATTGTTATCAGTATTTTGGTGACGCTGCTGCTTCATCTAACAAATTGGTCATTGATAGATCTTCACGTTTTCGAAACTTGGAGGATATAGTATTTGAAGTTACTTTGAAGGATGACATGTTGGCTGACTTGTTATGTCCTCGATGTAGAATATCAAAATACGGTTCTTGTAACGTCCACGCTTATACAGAACGATTGGTTCTTGAACAGATACCTATGGAAAAATATAAAATATTTAATAAATTATTTTTTCGCTGTTAGAACTTACGATTTTATCCGATTATTTTCGAACAAGTTGATATAATAACTAATATTTTAGGATGACATAATCAATAAATGGTGGTTTTTTAAATCTATTCCTGACAGATAATACCTGGAGGTCAGGGTCAAATCTCTGAGGATGATCATCAGAAACGAAAACTAATCCATGAAGATGCCCTACATTAAGCGAAACCTTGAAAATGATATATTTTTCGCTTTTGAAGCGACCAAAATTCGGTGTTAGAACCAGGTCCCACGCCCTCGGGGAATTGCATTCGCGTCATTCGCAGTGTTTTGCCTTGACGGTGACATGATGAGGAATTTATGGCGCGGTAAGTCACACGGTGCCACGCTCTTAAATATGTCATAGTTAAAGTCGCCGGAATTCGCTCTATTCGCGGTGTTTTGCTGGGGGCTGCGCAGTAGCCGTCTGCGCAACTCTGGATAAAGTGCCCCCATACCTACTGAGAATCATTACCTGTATCAAATACATAAATATCTAAAGTCCGACCTTTCAGTGCACCTTTATAAGGCAAGTTAATAAATTCGCGATTTTATACGAATTTAATAATTCTTTTTACACTTTTTAATATTCAAGGTTTACACTTACCTAAAAATATACAACCTTAGAAACAATTATTAAGCTGGTTGTCGCAAATTTAGTAATTAAACTATAAATATATTTAAAAATTATATGAATAAGGGAATAAAAACACGCTTTATTAAAAATGCATTTTATTATTGAAACTAAATAGCATATACTTGAACATAATCGACTACTAAATGAGAATCATCTGATCCGAGATTCCAAGTGGGCTCCCACTGACTTTTGCCCTGCCAAAAGTCGGTTATGGCTGTAGGAGATGTATTAGACCAAGGTTTGCCTCCAGGGTTATTGTAGTCATCGGCGAAGAAGTTCACTCCGCCAACGGCCAAGTTTATAATTAAATAAAACTCTTGGTCGAATGGCGCCATTTTCGATCCAGCTCTCCACGGATTTGGTGGAGCGCTACTTGAAAATTCGCCAAGTTCCCAAAACCCTCCTTCGGAAGGAGTCACGGCACCAATCTCTTCGTTATCAATATAAAATACAAAGCCATTTGAACTCCAAACTAGCTTATAAATGTGGAAATCAGTGTCGTATCCGGCGTCATTATTTTTCTCAAAATGAGTTCTACTGAACTGGTTAGCGTAAACAGCTGGCCCCCAATGAAGGGTACTAGACGCTTGTTGGGTTCCTACATTTAAACCTTCAGGGTTAACCAAATTTTTGTTGCCACGACTTTCCAAAATATCTATTTCTCCAGAGGAAGGCCAAGTTCCATAAGCATTGTAACGAGGCATAAGCCAAATTGCCGGCCATAGCCAATCGCCGGAAGGCATCTTTGCTCTCACTACGACGGAACCATATCTGAAAGAAAATGATTCAACCGTTCTAATCCTTGCACTTTTTATTGGATTCAAAGCATTAGTTGTAGTTCCAGTACGACTGCAACCATAGGTAGATGGGTTTGTGCATACATCTGCAGGTGCTCCACCATTAACATCCAAAGTGCCAGAGTAAAGAAAATCTTCTCCATAGTCATCAGATAAATAAGTAGGCTTAATGTGCAAATTGCCATTTTCTGTGTAACTGTTTGTCCTATTGTTTTGGTAGTATTCGAATTCCCAGTTTCCACCTCCTGCCAGAGTATTTTCGTGTTGCCATCGTGCCAGATCAAAATAGTCAAAGTTATCTTCAAAAATTAAGTCCCCAGGACACAACTTAGCGGCTTTTTGATAATAAGTTCCACTAGCTATTGTTTCACTGGCTACGTCACAATCGGCTTTTAACACTCGAAATTTAACAACCAACAATAATAGATAAAATCCTAACCGTCTCATTATAAATAAGTAGTTATCAACAATGTTAATTTAACATTAACTAAATTTCAGTGCCTTAAAAATTTTATATTTATATTGAAATCTTATCTGGGGCTTTCCTACTTATAAAGCATTTTTTTAATTATAATGATTTCTACATATACTTTAAAACAACTGTCACGGCGATAAGAGTTTTAGCAAACACAAATAACGTCTGAGATACTCCCATATGTGTAAAATATTATTTTTCCACTTCACTTTTTCATAAAACAACTAAAAATATTGATGACTTATATTCAACAAATCTTTAAGAAATGTGCAGGGTTTTCATTTATATTTTAACACCCACCTACAGAGTTCATTAAAAGAGATAGGCAAAAACTTTTTATATAAAAGTTGTATGGTTTTTTTTCTATTATCTTTTGAACATATCAATAAAACAAATGAGCATCGCAAAGTTAAGAAAAATGAACATGTTCACTTTTCAAAATAGAACACCCTGTATATTACTACATTCTTGGATTCTCCGGAGAAATCTAAACACATTTTGTGTATAATATCCTATATCTATCTTTAGCTGTTTATAAAATACTGACAGTTGAAAGTCGGTCATTTTGACATTTTAATAGGCTCTAAAATCTAAACTGGATGAGATAAAAGAAAACGGTTTACACATTGTCTTAGGTTTTCATAAGCTATCGAATGACAGGAACTTCGTATTTAACCCGGGGCTAAATTAACCGGAACTTATAAGCCTCCGGTTAAATTCAGAGTTACTCTAATTCGATAACTTACGAAAACCGAAGATAGGAATGTGCAAAACGTTTTCTTTGATCTGGTGCAGTTTAGATTTTAGAGTCTGTCAAAGTGTCAAAATGACTGACTTCCAAACAGCTAAAAGATAGGTATGATATAGGATATTATCAAAGACATTTTACGTTTAAATGTCTTTGGATATTATACACGAAATATGTTAGATTTCTCTAGAGTCCAAAAATGTAGTAATATACAGAGTGTTCTATTTAAAAAAGTAAAGTTGTTCATTTTTCTTAACTTTGAGATGCGCATTTGTTTTTACTGATATGTTCAAATAAGAGAGAAAAAAACATAGAACTTTTATATAAAAAGATTTTGCCTACCTCGTTTAATAAACTCTGTAGATTGGTGTCAAAATATAAATGTGCACCGAGAAAATACCCAAACTAACCTTAATTAAAAACAAAATCGGTTATCATGGAAAAATTATTTACAAAACTAGTTAGTATTATTCTTACAAGATTTCAAATTTTGGATGACTTCTAATTAATGAGAAAATAGACAAATCATACAGTGGCGTGCTTAGAGATTATGAACATCCAACTATGACTAGTTTGACTGAGGACTGATAATGCTTCCACATCACGTCACGAGGTGGCAGAAGGTATTGCTGAAGTATTTATTAAATTTGCGTATGGGTCTATTGTCCCGAAATCACAGGACATCGAAGCGCTGCAGCGTTAAGAGGCGACATTCGGAGGAGCATTTAAAGATCCTTTACCGGCGTAGCCGACTATATCAAAATCGGCCTCTCCTATTGGTCGATCCATCTCGTATTACAATATGTCTTCGTGATGCAATCAATTTCTCGCAAGAGCACTCGTGGTGTAGAGGTTTAGATCGTAGGGTCTCACCTGGAAAACAGGGGTTCGAACCCCGTTGCTTTTTTTTATTTCTTTTAAAGATTATGTTTCTAAACAGCATTTTTTCTTGATTTTGGGTATGTCTCGGGTTAGATTGGATTAGCACCTGGTTAGTTTCCTTTTCTTGAGCCCCCGTAGCGAGCGAAGCGAGTGGAGGGCCATGCGGATCGACCAATAGGAGAGGCCGATTTTGATACAGTCGGCTACGCCTGTAAAGGATCTTAAAACGCTTCGGAGGATTTAAAACAATTGGCGAAGCGTATAGACCTTGTGCAGCAATGATTCGTCCTGAAAAACTCCATTTTAGGTACTTGTAACAAAAATAACTATTTACGGGTTAAAAATATTATTTTTTTGATCAATAGATGTAAAATATAAGTTGTTCTATTTAACGCAGGGTATAATGTGAGTTTTTTAATTTTCTTGTTCTCCTAAAATAATATATTATATAATGCGAGTTATTTGAAAAGGCTTAATCATGCCTTTATTAAAATAACTACCTTACTAATCACGACTGATTACTCATTTATGTTTGGAAAAAACTTTTGCTTAAGTAATATAATTGTTACTGGTAAATAAAATACCAAGGGATTTTTTTCTTCTTTGCATGATATTATCGGACTTGGTATATTCACCATTAAACAAATCGTCTGCCCGATTGAAATTAACATAAATAAGAGTTCTATGTGCGTTTTTTAAAATTTAAGGTATGAGAAATATTGTTGGCCAAAAGTTAACTTGTCACTTTGACAGCGTCTGCCAAAGAAATGCTGCCAGATATTTCATCTGCCATGTTGTTTTCGGTTAATGGACTAATAGAGGAACACCCCTACCAAAAATTATATTTGATCATTGTCGTTCACCATTTTGAAAAATATGTCACTTTGACAGTCGTCTGCCGAGGGCGACAGTCTGCCTGATTGAAATTAACATAAACGAGAGTTGTATATACAGTTTTGTAAATTTCATTTATAAGAAATATTGCTCACCAAAAGTTGTCATTTTGACAGCGTCTGCCAAACAAATGCTGCCAGATATTTCGTCTGCCATGTTGTTTTCGCTTAATGGACTAAAGGTGAATTTTCATGCATCCGATATCCGACGGTACGATTATCCGAATTTATCCCTATTGGTACAAAACAAACATCTTCCACTGGTCAAAATTATTTGAATTTTATCTATTTTCATGCATACGATTGTCCGATGTCCGATGATACGAAAATTCTAACCCTCTGTACTGTACCTACCCAAAAAAAAAGTTTTTGTTTGCTACATCTAGAAGAAGTGACGAATGACGAATTTGAAACGATAGTTTTGTTTTTGTAGTGCATGCGTTGAAAGCATTTTTCATAACTGTATTTATTATAATTAATAATACCGATATTCTTGTTTTCTACAATATAAACATAGACTATGGAAGGACATTTCGATAATACACCACAATGCCAGGTTGATACTCCCAATCTGTTTGAAACAGAGGTAAGTTAATTTTCTTGTGTTGCTTGTAATTTAGCTATAATTTGAAGTTAGAATAAAATATTTAAAATACCTCTTAAACAGCGGTTCATCCTGAGCAGTGAAAAAACATAGCCCAAAGTTAAATATTCTTATATTGAGTTCATTATGTTTACGGTTAACCCATTATGATAATTAATTTGATTTTAGGCTAGTGAAGATCATGATGTTGAGTACACTGTAGAAGAATTGCTAATTTCCTGTGTACAGGCAAGGCCTCCACTCTGGGACTCACGACTATCATTAACGAATAGGTCCAAAACTATACGTGATAAACTATGGTTGGAAATATATAACGAATTTGGAGACAATTCAGAATTCTCTATCGATTTTCTACAAAAGAAATGGCGTAACTTACGAGACACTTATGTCAGGTTAAAAGGGGAATATACGCCAAGTGGATCGGGAGCTAAAAAAAAGAAAAAATGGGAGTATTTTGATTTGCTCTCATTCCTAAGTGATACAATAAACTACAGACCGACTGTGTCAAATATTCAACAATCATTTCCTTCAACCAGCTGTAGCCCGAGTTTATTATCTCCCACAAATATTAGTGATTCTGAGTCTCGTAGTGAAGTTGTACCCAGAAAACAGCCTCCAAAAGTTGAAACTGCCATCATAGAGGCACTGAATAAAATCAATAACCCTGTGCAAGATGTTAGTTTGCCAAGTGTTAATCCAATATGCCTCAGAATATCACAAATGTTGGAAAACATGCCACAGAAGCAGCGAACAGAACTTGAAATAAGATTATTACAAACTGCGTACGAGGGTTGTAAAGATTTTTTAAAATAATGTCAAATAATATTTTTATAATGGAATTTGTTTAAATACCGAGTCCAATAAAACACTTAGACATCCATTTCTGTGTATTATTTCATATTTTGGTTTATTATACCATTATGTAAAATAAAATGTGTGTAACTTAAAACATATTTTTTATTCACATGTTATTACTATTTTGGCCATATTGTGTTTTAAATATTTTCAATTTTATATATGTTGATACAGGATCCAGATTTGTAAACAAATATTTTATACGCCCCTTCAACCAATTATAATGAATATAAATAAATAGTCCTTAATACCCATCAATTATTCCACTGAAAAGGAACTGCACCCTCTGCCATAAAGTATGTCGTTAAATTTGATCTCATGTTTTCTGCGCTCCTACCATACATATTTGAACTGGTTCTTCTTATTGGTAAAAGGTTCAAATTAGTCTCCTTACGCCATTCTCCTTCAATTATTTGGCCACTCCCATCTTCCCTATCAATGTTGGAGATAGAAAAATATTGCTTCTCAGTTTCATTTTCTATTTTGGCATTCATTAAATAATTATGCAAACATACTGTTGCTTTGACTATAGCTACTACTGTGGATTGACAAGCTATAATTGGTTTCCTGTAGATGCGCCACCTAGCGGCCAATATGCCAAAAACATTTTCTATTACTCTACGGGCCCTGCAGAGTCTAAAAAATATATTCATATAAACACAATGTGATAACATGTAACTAACCTAGGCATATTTCATAAAGTCACCTCCTTTTACCTGTAATTAAAAATGCGCTTTTCTTGGGTTAAAAATCGGCCTGCGTATGGTCGCATTATATTCATTGTCAATGGAAATGCTTCATCTGCAGCAATATAATAATGTATGGGATTTTCATTAACTAAGGGTGATGGTGCAGGAAAATGCATAGCATTCGTATTAATAAGCTGACCCATCTTCGAGTTTTTAAATATGCCCCCATCACTGTGCCGACCTTCAGCACCTATGTCCACCAATGTAAATCTATTATTTGCATCACACATTGCTAATAAGACAATACTAAAACTCCCTTTATAATTGTAAAAGGTTGACCCGGATTTTGCTGGAGCCTACAAATAAAAATTAATTTTTTCATCACATAACATTTTTTAATAATTATTAATATTCAACAAACACGTGCACCCGGTTCGCTTAATATTATCATAAAGTGATGCTGATGTTAATTACCTGAACAACTACATGCTTCCCATCAATGGCTCCTACGCAATGTGGCAAGTTCCATTTATTATCAAAATCTGCAGATATCCTGAGCCAGGACTCTTCCATTGGTTTAAGTAATACAGTTTGATTTAAACAATCCCAAATAACACTGCATGTTTCTCGGATAATATTAGAAACTGCAGTAGGGGAAATCCGGAAGGCATAAGAAATCGATACCATGCTATCACCACTAGCTAGGTACCTAGAATATTCATAAGTAATTCAAAGCCTTTATCGTTACCCAATTTTACATATCTAAATGTGGGTTTATGTAACATTTCTATAATTTAGTTCATAACTATAATAAATAAATTTATTGATAAACATAAGCAACTGTATAAGTAATGTGGTTTATCCAATTTCATAATTTAAGTCCTAGTTTTCAAAAAATTACATCACATCAAAAATACTGACACTTAGCAAATTTAAAGTCTTTTTACGATAAAAACGAATGATAGGTATGTGATAAACTATGAGTTTTAAATAAATTGCATAAGCCCGCCTTAACTTTACCATACTTTACCTGAGTGTAAGTGCAAGTCTTTCACTCTCTGATATTGGTTCGCGTGCATTATATATTCTTACTAATCTTGGACCCACAATATTTAATAACTCTTTAAATGTTTCACTAGACATTCGCAGATAATTGAAATACTTTTCAGTATCGGTCAATTTCATTTCTTGAAGTAAATTGTGAAAAGCGCCTTGTTTTTTTCTATTTTGAAAAATATCCCTCACCCAAACTCTCTTCCTTCGCTTTTTTTGCTTATTTTTCATTCTCCATATAACCAGATAGGACAAAATTAGTGTATTATTAGTTTTCCAAATATAATATCTCCGATTAGTTTCGTTGATATTCATTTTAACACTTTACTCCAAAATATGGAAATATTTTTTATTTACACAACACAAAAAACTTGAAAAAGTGAGGTTAAAAAACATACGATTATCGGACCGAGTTAAAAATATTTTAACTCTTCCGACGATCGGATGAAATTTAAAAATTTTCGGATGAAAATTGGCGCGAAAACAATTCAACCAATAGAAACACTTTCGGAGCATCGGATCGTCGCATTTCGGATGCATGAAAAGTCACCTTTATACAGGAATACGCCTACCAAAAATAATCTTGGACAGTCGTCTGCCAAGTTTAAGCTGCCAAATAAATCGTCTGCTCACGTGATTTTGACATATTCTTGAACTGGTTTGTTCAATTGAGCTAATGCGGGTTTTGATAAATATTATTCACCGAATCCTACAACCACCTTTTTTTAACTGCACCCCGCTATTTAAAGCTGCCTCTTCAACACGGCAGACTGTCGATTTTAGTTTGTCTATATCATGAATTCTTATGCCACATTGGTAAAAATTTTGATAAATATCGTTCACCGCAATATTTGCCAGCTTCGACACTAATACTAGATGACCCAAAAGTCGAAACCAATGCCGTCGTTACGAGTCGTAAGTAGATTGTAACTGTATAAATTTGCAAAAAGTTAAGTTCTTGGTACATATGAAATTCCTAGTAATTAATATCTTTAACTTAACTCTTTCCAGAAACATTAGAATATCCTTATTGTACGTTTTGAGCGGGAAGTTAAAATCTGTTGCCTATTTTGCTCTAGCAACAGAGCTCTATTTTATCTATTTAATAGCTTTTTTTATTACGCATGCATCATAATCAACGATTATCGCACGCTGCAGCGTGCTTAAAATGATGTTTTTCTTCAAACGTTAGTAAATCCGTCATTACTCGACTGTGTAGGCGGCAGTGAAGTTTCGTTTTTCCTCCGCCGGAGTTTTACTTTTCACTTTTCCGCCGGCGGAGGTAAAAGTGTTATCATAGCAACATAGATACAATACAAACAAACATCAAAATAAGCGTCAACAACTCAAGAGTTATTAAATTAAAATTTGTAGTTATCACTCAATTTGTGACTGCATTTCTAAAAATCACTAATTTAGGAACAAATTGGTTATTATTTAATCGAACTTACTCAATAACTGCTTATCAATACGGAATTAAAATGCAATCGAATACGCAATTTTAAAAATATAATTATTGTTGACAGTGTCCACTGACAGCTTTATGTTACATTACTATAACAACAACCTGAGCCTATTCACCGACACCGCACCGGTCTAAGCCGCCTTGCGAACCCACTTATCTTTAATAATAATTATTATTACTATTAAGAAAGAGACGTTTTTGCATTAATTCGTCGACATTTGAAGAAAAAACAGCATATTTTATTTGGAGGAAAAGTTACTTTTCCTCCATATAAAATAATATACTATTATGATGCGCATTTAAAGATCCTTTACACAAACAGTGCACTATGTAAAAATCGACCTCTCCTATTGGTCGATCCATCTTGTAATACGATATGTCTGCGTGATGCAATCGATTCCTGTCAAGGGCTCTGGTGGTGTAGAGGTTTACAAAAGCATTATAAGACCAACTCTACTGTACGGCTCAGCGGTATGGTGTCAGGCCAGTGCCACACAAAGGCAAAGGCTTCAATTAATTCAAAACCGCTTCCTAAGGGGAGCTTTCTCAGCTCACAAAAGCACGCGAATCCAGGAACTACATGAAATGGCTCGCATTGAAACCATTAGTGAACGCATAGACACCATGTCGAATAACTTTTACAAGTTTCGCTTAAATAGCTCCCAGCTAACGAATACACTAACGCACCTGAGATATGACCCAAACAATCATATCAAGCACGGGCCGATTTACAAAAACTTACAAATATTCTATGAACAATTCCATCCCCCTTAGAGCTAGAAGACAAAACCAAAATCAGACCTCTCCCGTCGAAGGAGCAGAACGCTTCCATGTAAATATTGTAAATTCTGTACATATTATGCATACAACTAATTTTAGGTCTAGAAATAAGGTATTTGGAACCTTTTAACAATAATAACACCAAAGAAATCTTAAAGAGGTTTTTTCTGCTGTTTTTCCTCTAAACCTTTATGGACTGTACACATATACCTTGAACATTTGACCCACAGCACTGTAAATAAATTATTGATACTTCCATAAAAGGAGCCTGAGCTCCAGAAAATGGTACCCGATCGACGCACTGCATACGCGTTACATTTTAATTATATGGTTACTAGCAGCCAGCCCTCGGGTGGTAATAGCGCCCCATTTCTTATAAATTAAGTAAGGGAACATGCGAACTTATTGTTAAATGAAATGTAAGCATATTAAATACTGTAAAAATGGAAATAAATAGTTGATGATGATGATGATCGTTGGGTCTCACCTGGAAAACGCGGGTTCGAACCCCGTTGCTTTTTTTTATTTTTTTTTTTTTAAGATTATGTTTCTAAACAGCTTTTTTTCTTGATTTTGGGTATGTCTTGGGTTAGATTGGGTTAGCACCTGGTTAGTTTCCTTTTCTTGAGCCCCCGTAGCGAGCGAAGCGAGCGGAGGTCCATGCGGATCGACCAATGGGAAAGGCCGATTTTTATATAGTGCACTATTTGTGTAAAGGATCTTATAATGCTTATGATGCGCCTACTTTTTCTAAAGGTTGCTATAGGAACATTTGATCGCGTCAAATGTGACAGATTAATAAATTCGTCAATATATAATTAAGGTTCAATATTTAAAACATGTTTGAGATTACGATGCATTCGTAATAAAAAATAGCGTATGATATACGTGTATAAGAGGCCTTTAACGCCCGGTGCGACTTACAAAACACTCCGCTGCGCGTCGTGTTTTGAAATATGTCGCGCGTGCTTTAAAGGCCCTCTTATACACTTATATGATAATATACTATTATGGCATTAAATTGCATCATAATTTTTTTGTTAAATTGATTTAAACCTATAGTATCCCGTGAGTCAATAACCAAACACAAATAACTTCTTGGTGATTACCTTCGATTATTATGGGTTTCCTTGGGTTAGTTAAAAAAAATTATGTGCCTCACCTCTATAAGCACACAACTGAAGTGAAACTATTGAAAGAGATATAAGGAATCGAGTTTTTATTTTTTTAAGCTTTTTTCTCAGCTTTCGCCCCCAGTTTCCACATTATTTTTTATTAGTGCACCGGGGTCATCGCTTGTCAGATTTTCGGTCCGAGGCTCCGTTGCAGATATCGGAAAAAACGGAATTTCCCCAAAATCCTCCTTTAAATTAGAGCCCCCCCCATATGGTTAAAGCTAGCCCCCCCCCCTAACTATTCCCGTTCTCCCGAAATTAATTATTTCACTTTTTTCTTCGCCCCCCTCATTCGACTAAGAGAGGGGAAGGGGTAGGGGGCCCAGTTTTCGTCCAGGAATCTCATTTTACCCCGGCTACCGGGCCTGGAAATTTCAACTCTCTAGCTATACTGGCACATGCTTAATTAAAGGGGCGCGGCGTTTTACTTTGATAAGCATTTTTCTGACTTTATCCGCGCTAAAGAAGTTTCACCAATCAAATTATTTGGTTAGAACGTATAAATGGCGAACTGTCGATATTTGGCAAATGAATTTCCCATACTGATTCAGTTTCAAAGAACCAAGCACATACCCAGAGTCATCAGAGATACGTATGGGAAATACGATTATTGAACCATTATTCATTTTTGATGGAGCTTTATTACGAGTATGGATAATTTCGAGCCTCTAGCTGCGGTGTCTACAATTTAAAATTCCGAACGTTATCATCTGGTTTTTTCTGCATGATGTTATCCGTCAAAGAATTTAACGCCGGAGCGAGTGAATTACCATCGCGTTCTTCATGTCTCAATCATCTTGGTTTTTCCATATGCGGTTTATTTAAAGAAGAATCTAAACCAAATCTGGTACATGTGGTTGGGCATGCGAAAACTACCATGATTAAAGTATGGAGATCGCGGTGCACCAGGTGGCCCGTTATTACAGGATGACATCTTATCTCAGAATCTACGGGGTGTACCAAAAAAGTTCAATACAAAAGTTGTTTGGGATTAATTAAAATTTTAAAATATTATATTTTTATATATACAGGTTGTTCGACAAGTCTCAGCTTCCTTATTTTAAATAGAATACCCTGTATATTAAAGCATTTTTGAATTCCTCAGAAAATTTTAGATATATATTTTATATATAATATCCTATACCTAAGTTTTTGATATATTTTGAATTTTGTGTCAAAAATGACGTTTGCTGAATATAACCATCAATTTCTCCTATTGAAATCCTTTGTCATTTAATTGGAGTTGGTTTCTTTGTAGAAGGGAATCTACTTTAGTGGTCTGTGTGACATTTTTATAATGAATAAATACAGGGTGATCGAAAACTGACATTAAAAATTTAAATGAAAAAATCGTTTTCAAATAGAAACCCCCTATTTTTGTATCATATTTATAAGGGCAACTTTGTATGAATCGAGCACTACAGAAATGACACTATTTCTTGTCGTCTGACAATACACCTACTTATGACCCCAGCCGAGACGATTAAGTTATTAACCTTTTGTGGGCGCAGCTGTTCTAGCAGATACAACAGTCTTTCTTTTCTCGTGTATGGTAACCTATAGTGGTAACATCGCCACCGCATAGGTAGCCTCCTATAATATGTCTAGAAATATAAAACGCTGGTCAATGATAGTATTCTTCTCTTCTTTATGCTACGTGTAATAGGTACACGGCTAAAATGCGATATTTATAATTTGTAACTCATAACGTAATCAGGTGCAGTGTCGAAGAGATCAAAATGTTTGCCACGTGCACATCAAACCTTCTAACACAAACTGCCACGGACGTATCGATAGCTGGTCTAAAAATAGGAGGCTCCCTATGCGGTGGGGATTTTAACACTATACTAGACTACACTACACTTATACACGATGCAAAAGAAAGACTGTTGTATCTGCTAGAACAGCTGCGCCCGACGAAAGGTTAATAACTTAATCGTTACGGCTGGGATAAATAACAAGTTTCTGTCACACGACAAGAAATAGTATAATTTCTGTAGTGCTCGACTGTTTTCTAAAACTTAAAAACCGTATAGCATTTTTACAATAGAAAAAATGTTAAATTGTCAATATTTCAAAAACTACAAGTTTCTCGACAACTATATACAAAGTCGCCCTTATTTTTAATGTTAAATATGATAAAATTATAAAAATACGAGGTTTCTATCACCGAGTAGAACAGTTCTACTCTGCTGCTCTGTTTCTATTTGAAAAAAATTACGATTTTTTCATTTAAATTTTTAATGTTAGTTTTTGATTACCCTGCATTTATTTATTATAAAAATGTCAGCACAGACTACTAAAGTAGTTCCCCTTCTACCGGGAAACCAACTCCAATTAAATAATAAAGGCTTTCAATAGGAGAAATCGATATTTATATTTAGACCTGCAAACGTCATTTTTGATATAAATCAAAATATGTCAACAACGGTTAGACTTAGGTATAGGATATTATATATAAAATATATCTAGAACTTTCTGAGGAATTCAAAAATGCCTTAATGTACAAGATATTCTATTTAAAATAAGGAAGTTGAGACTTATCCATCTAAACAACTTTTGTATTAACCTTTTTTTGGTACATCCCATAATAAACGGGCCACCCTTTACCATTCACTCATGCCTCTGCGCCGTCCAACTCCCTGACGGGTAACACCCTGATGCTGAAAACTGCGAAAGCAGCAAGCAGCTCAGTTCAAAAGTGTCGTTAGAGCTCGATCAATAATGAATCCAATAATTGTGAGTGAATAGACCACCCCGTTTCCCGGACCTTTATAGTCTTAAATTTTTCCTCTGACCTTATACATTTGCAAAAAATTTTCTTGGTGCATATGAAAATCCTAGAAATTTATTTCTTAAACATATATAATTCCAGAAATATTAGCTTTAATCAAAATTGATACAATCTAGGATCGCGTGAATCAATATCAAAATAAATAACTTCTTGGTGATTGTCTTCGATTATTTGGGTTCCTTCGGTTAGTTTTCCCAATACAATCAAATTATCCAGCTTGGACGTTTTAATGGCCAAGCAAGCTTTTCCTTATAACGGCATACTGAATAGACATGCATAATAATTATTGTCGTTGTCGGGCAAATGGAATTACCTTACCGGTTCAAAGAAGCAAACACATCCACAGCGTCATCAAGAGATACGTATGGGAAATATACGATTATTGAACCATTATTTATTAGTGATGGAGCTTTATTACGATTTGCGAGTTATTGAACTTCGACCTTTAGCTGCGATGCCTAGAATTCAAGAGTACGAAGATTATCATCTGGGTTTTCAGCAGGATGTTTGTTATCCGTCAAAGATTTGAAGGTCGGTCGGTGTGAATGAATTACGGCGGGTTCTGCATACCTTAATCCTCTGGGGGGTAATACCCTCGATGCGGTACGCTAAAAAAATTGCGATCATTGTCGTAGCGTTGAGAAATGTGAGACGCGAATATGAATACAGACCTTATCATCGCAAAGAAATTAATAGGAGCTATTTTAAGCATTTATTAAAACAATAAGATAGATAAATCCAAATAATTCATAAAAAATTAACGTAGGTGCTGACATTCCAGTTCCAATATCCTGCCATTGGCAAATGAGTTAACACCCATTGTGTCTGCGCTAAAACGCACGTTTTCTTAGGATTTACAAAGGCAGCTAACACTCAATATTTGATTATATTTAAGGCCTCAAACTTGAACCCATTGGCGTCACCCCCACAATGCGTAGTAAAAATATATAGTGTAAGTGTTTCTGAATTGATTAAGGTCATAATATTTGGATGATTATAAGGAAAAAAATCTCATATTAACGTAGGTCCTCAAGCTGCTTTGTTATTGAAATGCAGGATATTGAAAACTGTAAAAAAAATCGGTTTTATCTAAATATTCCTTGAATATTTTTAACGAAAAAAAAATGGTAGGCGACTGTTATTTCAAAAAAATTATAGTTTTCGGTAGACGAACGATGTTTGATTATCTAAATAAAAGGCATTTATATGTAGCTATGCAGCCATGATTTTTCAAGTAAGGGAGCATTCAGCAGGAGAATGGGAGAAACGCGAACACTGTTCTTAAAAAAACATGGCAAATTTCACAAATGCCGAGTTAGCAAGAATATTAGCCGCATAGCGACATGTCTTTTAAGTCATGACGTCATTTTTACATTTGGCACTAGTGATGGGCGAGACTGGTCTTGGTCTTGCAGAAAAAGCAAGACCAAGACGAAGATCTGCTCCAGGTCTGCAAGACCAAGAACAGGACCGAGCAGTGCAAGACCCAGACCTAGTATTGCAAGACTTACGCAAAACCAAGAAAGCATGCAAGAATCGTGCGGTTTTGCGTTTTTTTTTGCCCTTAATTCTGGGATCGAAATTGTTGGGTCGAAATATGGAGAAAAACTTCCTATAAACGTTTGTCAAATGATTTTGTTTGTGAAATCAGTAATTTTTTTAAAAGAAAATTATTCTCATAATTACAAAAATCTAATTTGGATTTTAAACAAATTACGCAAATGTCAATAAATCTCTCCAAGCGTTCTTGCCTATAGACCGGGATTACCGGGAAATATTGATTGTAGTTGTTTTATGTGATTTTGGTCCTTTGGGGGCTATAATAATACGTATATTCTGGTGATATAGAGTGATAAATTGAATTATCATCGAGGGTCCAACACATAGCGGGTTCTAAAAGGATAGAATGTATTTGGGAACTATAAGAGATAAAAAATTGGTTTTAATGGAAAACGTTGTAAGATATTTAATCGCTAGGTCAATTCTGCATTGATAATGAATTAATCTTAATGAATTTATAACTCATAATAAGAAATTTCAACTTTTCCGAAAAACAAAAAAAAATATTTTGATGTGATTTTTACATTTTTGTTTGTGCCTATTATATTTATTCGACAAAATCTAGTGCAGAGTTCAAGAGTCACCCTTGTCCTACGCTGGGTAATTTGATTGTTGTTTTTTAATTGTACTTGGTCGCTTGTAATGTTCATTATATTTTCTATTTTAATCCTGTTATGAGATATGAGTGTTAAGTATACGAGAGAAAAGCACAATTTTGGTAAGTTTCACGAATCTTTGTTTTTCTTTTAACAAGAAATAATGATTTCTATGCCATGCATATGCATTACGTTTTCATACTGACAAATACTGTCCCTTTCTTTAAACCTTTATTTACTTTAATCGACTCAATTTTTTTTACAATTTTCTTTGGAAAAATTGCCTCCAGTAAATACCTATTAAAAAAAACAAGACTTGCAAGAATCTTGGAGCAATACCAAGACCAAGACTGCAAGACCAAGACCACATTTGCAAGAACAAGACCAAGACCAACCCGGTCTTGGTCTTGGTCTTGCATTTGCTCATCACTATTTGCACGAAGTGGTAGAAATAGAACAAATTTTATTCCTGAAAAAAATCTATTTTCAGTTAGTACGTACTGATTAAAATTCCAAAAAATATATCTAAAGCGGACTCAGAGATACTACCTAGGAAAAACATGATTTTTTACAATTTTCAGCACCATGTACTTCAAAAATAGAGGTTCTTAAAATCACTTAACCCAAACTAACACAATGATTAAAATCCTTAACGATTAGCACTCCATTCGATATATGAAAATATGATAAAGAAATCAGTTTTTTACATAATATTATTAGCACTCAGAATTGAGTGCTAATCCTGAAGGTTCTTAATCATTGGATGACTTTAAGAAAAAAATGTTAACGTACATCCATAACCGCTTTATATTTGAGATACGTTATTTTTTGTTGGGCGTGATATTTTGTAATCCTTTTTTTTCTAGCAAACACCCGTGTTCCGGTATCAGCAGCTATATTTTAATTTTAATATAATATTTTAATAACGTTTTGCGGTATCAAATCGGATAAGTTTTTGTGAAAACTGATAAAACCTAGGATCATTATCCAAAGAAATAATTACCTTCAACACGTCAAACTATAGCCCGGAAATATAATTCCGATGCGACATAAAATATGCTCCACTAAAAAAATATGTATTGTGCAACACACATAAAATGTGCTTAATAGTTATAATCAATGCTAAATTGCAACGAATCAATTTAAATTGTAGTAGAATTATGCATTTCCGCGTAATCATGATTAATACCAAGCTAATAATAATTCCCCATGGCCAATTTTTTATTATCTAATATTTAGTTGAATAGAAATACACTTTAAATAAACATTTTTATTGGAGATATTTAGCATCCCTGTAGACAGAAAACTTATTTTCTCGCTAAATTAGTGAAAACGTTGCTTTGAACTTGGACATGACGTTTGACTATATTGAAAATATGCTTTTTAATCATATGTGTGTGTCTTATGTATTTATTTTAACCTGCAGTTACTCGAAATTCACACACAATCAACCGTCGAGTCCCCGCCCCTTGGTCAACTGGACATACCCTTGTAGTTGCTCTTATTGGTAACTTCTCGCCCTCTTACGTTCCACTTTACTCTTAATGATTAATGTTTTGATTTTCCACGTTCAGCAAACGTACTGTGACGTATAAGAAAAATCAGCAAATGGCCGAATCTGAATTTGGTGTTTCCTGTAATCTGAATGATGGGAGGGATTTCTAGGGCGGTATTCTATGATATAACTCAATCTTTTGATTGTGTGAATTGTAAGCTGGCAGCATACGATTTTAGGGACAGATCTTTACGACTGGTTGAATTTCTATCTCTCTGGGGCAATATTTGAGTTTAGGTAATACTTAATGGTGATCCCTTTGAAGGTATAAACATAGAATTGAAGTCCCACGTGGTCATATGGGTTAAAAAAAATGCAGCATTTTTGTTGCGCATGCATCAGATATACTAGATATTTGCTCGCAATTTAAAATATCCTTAGTCAGCAAGACCCTAAAGTAACTTAATTCGTTAAATTCATTCACTGCTAACTTAATAGATACTACATATAGGACTCAAAAAAGTTTCTAAGAAGATAGGTCTAAACTTACTCTACCAAACTCAGTTTAACGTTTAGAAATTATTGGGATAAAATTGAAACATTGGGAAAATGGAATATATGAAATTCGTTACATGACTGTAACAAAAAATACGTTGGATAAATTAGAAGATCCGTACAAACGAAATTCAGAAAACACATAGCCAATTTAAAGTAAGGTAGACCAATCGAGCGTTGCCGAGCATGTTTTTGAAGACAATCACAGAATAACAATTAAAAATGTAAAATTAAGTCATAGTATATCAGAGGTCACAGGATTGGTTCTTTTTGCTTTCACTTAATTAAGCAAACAATGTTAATTGTTTGAGAGTTAGGTAGATTGTAGTTTTACTCTGCTCCTGATGATGCTAACATGGCTAGCGAAACGCGCATCGAGTGAACAAATTGGGTTTCGGTATTGTGGATAAAACTGTGGTGTTGTATATTAAAAAAATGATACAGATTAATTTAAAATAACATATAGCACAAAGGAAATTGTATAAATCAAGAAAATTAGACCTACTCAAAATCTGAAATGCAAATGTGAAAATAATTTTTATTTGACGTAAAAATTAATAACGAGTAAGTAACATAAAAAAAATAAGGAAAATACCCAGCTTAGTACTTTCCGAATGACACACTAGCTAAAATTGCCTAATATAAATGCTCATGTGTTACTTTGGGAATTTATAGTAGTCAAAAATTTTATTAGTTCAGCACGCTTAAACATGAGGAGTCGGATAGTAAACTTTATTTGTTTGTTGGCGCATTTTTCAAGGAATATAATATATTCAAAAGCAGATTGTGTCCCTAGTGAGACGACGGTCAGTGGTACTCACGTAAACGGTAATCCTTTGTGCGCGGGAGAACTCATTTTCGAAGAAAATTTCGACACTTTTGATTTAGAAAAATGGAGTCATGACATCACTTTGTCAGGAGGAGGAAACTGGGAATTTCAGTATTATACAAACAACAGATCGAACAGCTATGTTGAAAATGGATACTTACATATAAGACCGACTCTCCTGGTCGACGACTATGGAAAAGACTTTTTATATTCTGGAACATTAGACGTTGACGGAGCGCTGCCTACGGATCAGTGTACAGACGCTTCATACTATGGCTGTTCGAGAACTGGAACATCTATAAATTATATAAATCCTATAAAAAGTGCTAAAATCAGAACGTCTGACTCATTTGCTTTTAGATATGGGAAAATCCAAGTTCGGGCTAAGCTACCAACTGGAGACTGGCTATGGCCGGCGATTTGGATGATGCCACGTTATAACGCTTACGGAAAATGGCCGGCATCTGGCGAAATTGATATAGTCGAAGGAAGAGGTAATAAAAACTTGATTAACACTGACGGTACAAATATAGGAACTCGACAAATATCCAGTACTCTCCACTGGGGTCCTTTCGCTCAAGTTGATCAATGGCCAAGAACGCACTACACCAAAAGCGATTCCTTTGGATACAACAAGGGGTTTCATGAATATGAATTACAATGGTCATCGACGAATATCACTATGTACGTTGATGGGGAATTATTTGGTATCGTTATTCCCCCTGAGGGAGGCTTTTGGGAGCTAGGAGAATTCGAAACGTTTACGCTAGATAATCCATGGAAAAGCGGATCCAAAATGGCCCCCTTTGATCAAAAGTTCTATATAATCATTAATCTAGCTGTGGGTGGGATAAACTTCTTTAACGACGAAAACATCAATCCCGGAGGAAAACCGTGGATAAATAATTCAACAACAGCATACAGGGATTTTTGGAAGGGAAGAAATCAGTGGCTGCCCACATGGAATTTCGAAACTGATGATACACATTTAGTTGTAGACTATATTAAGGTTTATTCTATTTAGAATGTAATTTTAATTAGTTATAATTCCCGAAAACTGAAAAGCCTGTGCAATAAATAGTGTTACTTAATTAACAACGAACAAACTCTGCCGGATCACAATGCCTTGCTACTTTTCATTATACTGTTTTATTAATAGAATCTACATATAGAATGTTGTGTATTATCTGATTTCATCGTTAAAGCTTGAACAGTGATTGATGTCTCATTATTTAATTCACTGGTTTATTATTCAAATAGTTTATTTATAATATAAGGGTATTTATATACACAATCAATTAAATAATAGAATAAACTAAAATTTAATTATGAAGTATTCATACACCTATTGATTCCAATAAATTTAGACTCTGATAGTACGTAGCTATTATTTATTAATCGATGTATCAAATTATCTTGTAAACATTTAGCAATAACAATGTGGTTAAAATAAATTAACAGATAGTATGAAATCTGAATTTGAATGGAAAAATAGTTTTAAAAATCTTGTTCTGTAAAATTTCGCATCACCAAATGCCACTCTAACTCTTTAATTTATCATGGAAAAGTATTTCAAGGATTTAAAAAATAACACAATTTTTCAGATATTTCAATATACACCAGGTTCATATAACTTTAGCAAAGTATAATAGATATATATATTAAATTAAATTTCTTACTCAACTATTAATATGATGTCAAAAAGAAACTGAAAATTGTCAGAATAGTTTTGAAGACAATCTACAAATTCGGATTCTTCAGTTTTCAATTTCATTATATTTATTTATTTAAAGTTGGAAATTACTAGCCATTCTAAAGAACAACCATAATAATCGTAATAAGCAGTTTGAAAAAGTTGTCTTGAACTCGACTCTTTGAAGTGTAAAATAGCCGAAGGACTGGTGACATTAACTGACTGCATTCAATCTGAGTCGCTGTCAATTTATCGAAAAAAGACGCTGACACATTTTGCTTACTGTATTGAAGACTTTCAAATGCCCGCCAGTTGAATGCGAGTCTGACAGTGGCGTGCACACAATGAAAGCACAAATGCATTGCCTACCCTGATGTTTTGAAATTTTTTATATTTTCCCATTTAATTTTAATCCCGATAATATAAATTATAATTTTACTAATAAGTATAATCCAAATTTAAAAAGCTTATCTTAAGCGCCAATTCAAATATTAATTATATTATAGAAAAACATCACAGTCATATTACGCTACCTATATTAAACGGAATAATATTCTCCGACGGCAACCGCTAAAAAGCATTCCATAACAAACCGAAGGCATGCATTTATACCGTCAATACTGGATTTACTATGGAAGCGAAAAGCAGTGCCTGAAAAAAGACAGCCAAATGAAACGTTACATAAAACGAAAAGAGATAAAGCATGCGAAGATGGTCCGGGCCGACCGACGCGACGTGACGCAACGATAAGTGCTGTTGCCAAAATGTGCTCTCTTTAATTAATATTTTGATTTGATAGACATTCTTTTTTACCAATTGTTATTGTTTTTTGCGCTTTAGTAATTGGTTTGAAAGCGATTACCGGTTACATCATTACAGGGTTTGGTTAAGAAAGCTTTATTATTTAATAATGTTTAAAATTACAGTAGGTACATGGGGCATCCCTAAATTTATTAATATTTCGATATCTGATGGGTAATAATAACGCCATGCATTTTTTGCAAGAAACTGAAACGCGATAATACAACACCGGCATTGGCCAGCCATAAATAAGAATAATCTCAGGTTCCCTTTTCCATGTGCCCTATTCTTGTGTGAGATTGGGATTTGCATTTTTGGTTATAGTTTTGAAAGTTTAGTTAGTTTAGTACCTATACAAGGGGTTATTGTCTTCTTTGTGGGTTAGTTTTGTTGGTTAGAAAGAAAACCTCGATATTTTAATAAAAAAATCCATGACAATTATGAGTGGCTCTGCAGGTGTCGTCATAAAATTAAAATGTATTGTTGGCTATGCTTAGTCTTTGGCGAAGAAGGAAATTGTAGAGTAAACGTGGGTATATTGATGTAAATAATGTGTCAAATGTCTCAGAAAAACAAGGCCAGTCCACTAACCATTTACAATGCGTTTTCTTTGCATAGTTTTGGCGAAACTTGAATTGAAAAGGCTTTATGCCTACATTTTTTGGAGCCTCAAAATGGACGTTTTTGGGCGTGGCTCCTGAAAAAAAATTCTACCTACGGCGGCGCCTGCAGCGGGCTTACTCCTTCTGTATCATTTTCTATTATGTTGCCTATCCTCTCCTAAAAGGCACTGCACGCCACTGGAGTCTGATATGGTACATTGCTATAAGAACATTTTGGCAAATACAGTAAAGTTAAATGATCAAACGAACTTACCTTAAGTGAAGTTCGATCATAATTATATGAAAGCCTCGTTCGAGAGATTACACATAACGTAGTACCATGTCTTCTAGCTGGTGACGCCACGAATTCAAAGCCTAAAAGAAAACACCCGACCGCTCTCCTCTTCCCCGCCGTTTAATAGCTCAATCCCGTATCTAAATATTCATAACGTTCAAAGCTAATAAAAATGCTATTGGGTAAGGGCTCATTTGAGGAAGAATTTAAAAAAAAGAAATAAAAGGGTGGGGTGTAATCTCTCGAACGAGGTTTTCATATAATTATGATCGAACTTCACTTAAGGTAGGTTCGTTTGATCATTTAATTATATTTCAAGCCTCGTTCTTCAAGATTACACATAACGTAGATGTTTAAAGCACAAAGGCATTTTTATTCACCTTATAAATTTCGATGTATAAACAGATAGTTCGTTAAATATATATAAAACATGTAGAAACATAACATAAGTACAAGCAAATACAGCTAACAAACATCAATTGAACAAACTTAACCTAATATTAATAATCAATACTTAATTAACTACTGCACTGTTTTGAAATAAGCTGCTCACTTATTTAATCTATCATTCATTTAACACAGACCACGCAAAGTCTTGTTCTCCCTCTGTAATAGGTTTATTGTAAAATTTTGCAAATACTGAAGAAGACTTTGTCCAGCCTGCAGTGGAATGAATCATATCTAACGATATGCCTTTCTTAAATGCTTTTGAAGTAGCCGCGTGTCTTACACTATGTGCGGTATATTGCGACGTATCTACCCCGCTTGTGTAGAGGACAGACTTAATCCATCTACTAATGGTTTGCGTTACCACTGGCTTGTGTGGTTTTTTAAAAGAAATAAATAAATTTTTTACATTATTCCTCAAGTTTTTGGTTCGTTCTAAATAATGTATGAGGGTGCTCGCTGCACAAAGTTCCGGTTTTTCCACAAAAAACGGTAACACAAGAAGGGGTTGAAATTTACCAGGACCAGAAGTTTTGATAGTATCAGGTATCATTATTTCAATTTTTGATGGAAACATTTTTATATTGTCAGTATTTATAAGACTTAATGTTTGTGCCCTATGAGCTGTAATGAGTGCTAATAGAATCAATAATTTTTCAGTTATTTTCTTCAATGACAAAGATTCAAGTGGAAAATACGTCTTGATAAAATTAAGAACAATTGAGACATCCCATGTCTTTTTGTATTTTGGTCTTAAAAGTCTCTTCCTAAAAACCCCTTTAAAAAATCTATTTACCACCCGATTTTTACAAGTATTCGTATTATAAGAAATTAAAGAAATTGCCGCCCTCATGGTGTTTAAGGATCCATAAGCAGCACCCTCATTATATTTAAGACTAAGAAAAAACTTAACAAATTATTAACTGTAAATTTAAAAGAACATATCTTATTTGTCAAACAAAATTGCCACCATTGTTTAAGTGCTGAATCATATTGTTTAAGTGTGGCGTTAGATATGGATGCTAATAAAATATCATAAGATGATACTGGAAGATTCCTTAAGGAATAAGCTTCCCTGATACATGTGCTGCTATCAATGTAAGTCTGGCTGCCAAGGGATGGTTTATGGCCGTACAAGGAGAAAGTAGTAAACTAACATCAGGTTTAAAAATAATTGGATCCTCTAGAAGTAAAGAAGTAAATACAGGACACCAGGGTTGTGCACTCCACAACGGTACAACCAAAATGCCTTCTGATTTTTCCAATATTATTTTCTTTAAAACTCTGAGAACTAAAGAAAAAGGCGGAAATGCATAAAAGAAATAATTTTTCCAGGAAATTGTGAAAGCATCTACAGTTAAGGAATCAGGATATCTATTCCATGATATATATAAATTACACTTTTTGTTTGCCCTTGAGGCAAAGCAATCAATTTGGGGCTCGCCAAATTTTTTAAAAATTTTAGTGAAAGCCCAATGTGCTAATTCCCATTCTGTATTTATTTCTTTATTTCTAGATTGTTTATCTGCCGTAAAATTTTCTTTGGATGGAATGTACGATGCATAAAGCCAAAGGCTGCGATGTTCACACCACTGCCAAATTAATCTTGATAAATTATTTAAACGAGGAAACTGGACCCCCCCCCCCCATTCTATTTATATAAGATATTGCTGTAGTATTATCTAATC
>MU182132.1:96341-119031 GCA_016904865.1 Pissodes strobi
CGACTAACCCAAACTAACCAAATCTATGAAAATTGATTATAACGTATCGGGACCGGTTCAAATGATTAGAATAAGTTGAGACTAATTGAAACTAACCGAAAGTTGAATCGATGACTAACCGAAGCTAACCAACTCTATTAAAATTGATTATTACGTGTCGGAACCGCTTCAAATGACTAAAATAAGTTGAGAATAAGTGAAACTAACCGAAAGTTGATTGGACTACTAACCCAAACTAACCAAATCTATCAAAATTGATTATAACAGATATCGAAAAAATTGTTTAACAAAAGATTTGTATTTTTCGATGCTGTATCGTTTGGGAATAAAATATGACACATGCAACTGTCACATTTGGTAGTTACAGCTGTCAAATTCGTTTATTTTAATCTGACATATGTCAAAATACATAGTTAACATTTTGACATATTTAAGTATTATATCTTGACATATATTTTTAATCATTAAAGAATGCAATGCAATAGGGTCCGAAACTAAAACAAGTAAAGAATGTGGATGATCATCATATTGATATGTTTCACTTAAAAATACCATACCTTCGTTGGGCTCAAACATTCACTAAATCTTTGACGTAACGTATGCAGACATGCGTCTGCGCCGGTCTCTCATAACATTTTTGAAAAAGGTTCGAATTCTTCTAAATAAAAAAATCGGTAATTGACAAAAAATTTATATTTTTTTCTGTTTGGTTTATATTTAAGTGAGAAAAAATTAATGAAATACTATAGGAAACCGAAAAAGTTTGATTCATTTACGATTTATTCGAAATAACTTTGTTATTAAAGGTCCTATCGAAAAAAAAGTATTAAGATATATTGTAGAAAAATTCAAAACATATTTTTCTGCACAAACCAGTTTATTCCAACTCTCATTGTTCTATAGATAATTGAAAATATATCTGAAGCATATATCGTGTTCTTTTATAACATTTTTTCATTGTTTTCATGTGTCAAGTTCAAATATGGTTGTTATCATAATAATATAAAATATAGCGTAATACTATACAATTGATAAGACAGAGAAATATTGGTTAAGCATATTCACATTTACACAAACAGTTAGCCTAAAACGATGGGTTAATTTAAATATTTAATGAATAATTTAGACATATTATTTAAAAAAAAATGGCATATGTCAATTGACGATATTAAAGTAGTGGTAAAAAAATAAAAAATTATGTAACATCTCCCACTGTCATTTTAACCCATAATATGTAACATAAAATTAGCTAACATTTTTTAATGATTAAAAATATATGTCAAAATATAATACTTAAATATGTCAAAATGTTAACAATGTATTTTGGCATATGTCAGATTAATATGAACAAATTTGACAGCTGTAATTGTCAAATGTAACAATTGTACGTGTCATATTTTATTTCCAAACGATAGAGCATCGAAAAATACAAATTTTTTGTTAAACAATTTTTTTGATATCTGTTATATTAAGGGAAATATTGACGAATATATTCATCTGCCCCATTTGACATTTTCTTAAAACGTTTGATTGACAGAATCGTACATAGTCGTATTTTAATAAGGAACGAATTTACAATATTTTAACATACATTTTGACATATTACAATGACATTACAACAATATATCCATCATGACATATTCGTATATACATAATTATTTTTTTCTTTTGATATTATGTTATTAGTACGTGTAACTGATTTTACATCCGGACCGGTTCCGATACGTTAAAATAAATTTTAATAGATTTGGTTAGTTTGGGTTAGTCGTCCAATCAACTTTCGGTTAGTTTCACTTAGTCTCAACTTATTGTCATTTGAACCGGTTCCAATACGTTATAATCAATTTTGATAGATTTGGTTAGTTTGGGTTAGTAGTCCAATCAACTTCCGGTTAGTTTCACTTATTCTCAACTTATTTTAGTAATTTGAAGCGGTTCCCCGATACATTAAAATCAATTTTTCGGTTAGTTTCACTTATTCTCAACTTATTGTAATTTGAACCGATTCCAATACCTTATAATCAATTTTGATAGATTTGGTTAGTTTGGGTTAGTAGTCCAATCAACTTCCGGTTAGTTTCACTTATTCTCAACTTATTTTAGTCATTTGAAGCGGTTCCCCGATACGTTAAAATCAATTTTAATAGATTTGGTGAGTTTAGGTTAGTCGCCGAATCAACTTTCGGTTAGTTTCACTTAGTCTCAACTTATTTTAATCATTTGAACCGGTTCCGATAAGTTATAATCAATAGATTTGGTTAATTTGGGTTAGCCGTCGAATCAACTTTCGGTTAGTTTCACTTAGTCTCAACTTATTTTGATCATTTGAACCGGTTGTACGGGGTCCAGTTTTCATCCAGGATCGTTATTTTACCCCGGCTACATGTCCTAAAAATTTCAGCCCTCTAGCTATACCGGAATATGCTTAATTAAAGGGGCGTTTCACTTTGAAAGAAAAGCGTTTCAATTTGATAAGCATTTCATTTTTTCTGACTTTACCCTTGCCTATTAATAATAAACTTATTAATAATAAACTTCAAGGAACCTGGCGTTAACGCAAAAATTTTGTCGTCGACGTCTGTACTAAACAAATCTCGGACTTAACTAAACTGACAAGCACGTGGAGATGACAGTTGGCCGGTTTACCTCCCACTCCAAATTTTTGAGCGGGATTTATGTTGTCGCTTCTCTGTGGTTGTTATTCTCGGCCAAAAATATTGCCAGTAATCAGAGCCATGGCTCGGCGCGGTGTTTGACATGTATTTCGTCGCCTCCCACGAATAAGTAAAATACACTGAAAAATTATATTACCGAATTTTTCTCGTTCTTAAATTAATATTCGGAAATTTTCTTTGTACAAGAATTTTTTTTAAAGAATTAATTCCTCGTTTTTTTTTATTCGGAATAATTTTCAAAAATTCGCGTAGTCGGAGAATTTTCGTTAATATTTCAAACATTAAGGAGATAAGTAAAAATAAACTTCCTACTTCCTCTACCAACTTTAGTGGAGTAGAATTGGTGAAGAACGATAGATTGAACTACCAGAAGCTGACTTTTTGTTGTCTTGTGTAACTAAAGTCTGTAATTATTTTTGTTTTATTTAATGTAATATCTAGTATTTGAATTTCATGATATTGCCTCAAATTCCTTATAAGAAAATATACTTCTACAACTTTATTGGAGTAAAGTTACTCTAGGGTGATAGATTGAACTACTACCAGCTGATTTTTTATTATTTTGTATAACTAAAGTGGATAATTTCGTTTTATTTAACGTCTTATATTTTTACTACATCAAAGTTGAATAAAGCATGTCAGTATAGAATAGAACGTTTTTATTGATCATAATATGTAGGTATTGTTTTTTAACAAAATAATTCTAAATGAGAATGCCAAACTTACAAGGTAACAGAATATAGATAAAATTAGATATCCATCATTATTTATTGATATTAATAGTTACGTTAAAGCAATTTTCGAATTTTACTGAAGGCAAGGATTTAATATCAAAATTAGTGGATGAATTTTGAATATTTTCAAAAATCTGGTTGGAATAAGTAGATTCCGAGGCACTTTTTACTGAATTAGTTAGTTTTTCGGCAGTGTTCATTTTATTATTCATTGATTGATCAATGTAGCTTTCAGTAACGGTTGTACTTTTCCATCCGCCATGTCTTTTTAATGCAGTAATACCCCCACCTGCATCTACAAGAAGCGTAGCAGATGAACGTCGGAAACTGTGGCCTGAATACTTTTCTGGATTTAGTAATTTCAAAAAGGTTGCAATTTCTCTCCCCATAGCACTAAACTTATTGATTCCTATTCTCTGAGAAGTACATTTCCCACTATGATATCTTAGGAAAAAGATATTTGATTGAAAATCCACAGGACGTGTTTGAAGATATTTTTTACAAATTGTATAAAACTTATCTGTACCCATGAATTTCCGAGGAACTTTTGTTTTCGTTTTGGGTATCATAACTAGAAATGCTGATCCAAGATCTTTCACGTCTTCGATTTTCATAGAATACATTTCATTTGCCCGGCAAGCACCCATGATTCCCATAATTAATGCAACCTGAATTAAAAAATATATATATTTTAAATAAAATGTAACTAGGTACTATGGAATTCATGATTTCTAACCTTCGTTGAAAGATATTTTGTATCGCAAGCCTCATTTATAAATTTGTTCACCTCTTCTGGTATGAAGGTTGCAGCCTTTTTTGCTTGGAATCTTTCCGATTTTCTCTTTAATAGAGCTCGTAGTTTTGGATAAGTTTCAATATTTATTGAGTTATGGATGCTTAAGGTACTTCTCAACATGGAATAGATTGTCCATGAGGTTGAAGCTTTGTATTTGTCATATAGCTCATTAAAATATACTAATAACACGGATTCGGAAAACGAATGTATGCCTTTAGCAATCCTCCAGTCCAGAGTCCAGAAAACTTTTATAGGCAGACATGTAATGATCCTTAGACTTTTGTGGCAGCAATCCCAGACTTGTTAATTTGGCCGCCTCTACTATCTCTGGTGGTGCACAGGGCTCATTATCAATCTCAGAACTCATTTTTTTATTTAGAAGTCCTTAATATGCCACTTAATATTAATATTCACTTAAACGGAGCTATTTTACTTACTTATAATATTTGACATTTCTAAACGTCAAAATAAATTAACATAAAAGATAAGAAAAACATTCTACGCATCGGAATGTCGTGAGTGTTACGTTGGCATAGCAATATATGTAAAATAAATACAAAGAGTGATTTATCATAATTCACTGTTGAAGTAGCAACTTACCCCAAATCGTTCTTCAAATGTTGCCATTCCTTTTAACTCCGACAAATGAAAAGTACCATTCTGGGAAAATTTAATGATATGCCGGAACAAATAGGACTGTATGTTGGAGTAGCTGACTTCCATTGTTTGGCCAAATTTTTCCAATCCTTTTTTGGTCAAGTCGCATATTAAAAATTCCTCTATTCTTTCCGAACAAACACCAAACATGAGCAGTTCGAGAAAATCGGCAGTGACACCTAAGATAGATGAAATCGATTTTGTTATTTTCTTATAGAACTCTGACATGCAGAATATTTCTTAGATAAGATATGCAGTGGATCAATAAAGTAATAATTCGTTTAGCCCTTTCTTGCGAAGCTCCAAACGAAGAAACTTCTACTATATATCTGGTTTATATAACTAGTAGATTTTATCTATTTTTTTTTAGGAGGAAATGGATTTAGTTACACCAAACTATGAAGGCCTATGTTTCCCTAATTTGAAATAAAAAATAAGGGAACATTCAAAAAAACTATTATATTTTTATATGGTAATGTATTGAAGTATAGAATCGGTAGCATCTGCGAATTTCCTTTCAGTTTCATACCTTAACTGCATGTTTCAATAGTTCATTGGATCTAAATCACATCAATAAGAAGGGTATTTGATTATCTTTACGTGGCTAACCTGGAGCCTCTATTTTTGAAAATAGAAAAAAAGATTTACACAAAAATTGTAGTTTTTTCCATATTATCTTTTGGAATTTTCAGAAAAAAATAACGAATCCAAAAACGGAAAAATATAGGCAACTTCATTTTTTTAAATGGAACACCCAAATGTATATTATGCGCTAAAACGAAAAATCTTTTTTTTTTCTTATTTAAAAGTTGATGATATTTGGGTGAGCCATTTTTGACATATTTTAGCTTAAATCATAAATAAATTGCAAAAGTTTCATAGTGGTATTAAGAAAGCCATGGAAAAAATAACATTGTTACGTTTTTTGGCTGATTATTGACAATTCTTTATAAATTTGACATCTCGATATTATAAAAAGTTGAAGTTTGTCATTTGAACTATTAAATAGTATATTATTTTATATGGAGGAAAAGTAATACTTTTCATGGCGCGCTCGTGTTTAACAGCCGAACGGAGTGAGGCTGGTAATAGAGAGCAAGCCATGAAAAGTAACTTTTCCTCCAAATAAAATATGCTGTTTTTTCTTCAAATGTCGACAAATTAATGTAAAACGTCTCTTTTTAATAGTAATAATAATTATTATTAAAGATAAGTGGGTTCGCAAGGCGGCTTAGACCGGTGCGGTGTCGGTGAATAGGCTCAGTTTGTTGATATAGTAATGTCACATAAAGCTGTCAGTGGACACTGTCAACAATAATTATTTTTTAAAATTACGTCTTCGATTGCGTTTTAGTTCCGTATTGATAAGCAGTTATTGAGTAAGTTCGATCAAATAATAACCAATTTGTTCCTAAATTAGTGATTTTTAGAAATGCAGTCACAAATTGAGTGATAAATACAAATTTTAGTGTAATAACTCTTGAGTTCTTGACGCTTATTTTGATGTTTGTTTGTATTGTATCTATGTTGATATGACAACACTTTTACCTCCGCCGGCGGAAAAGTGAAAAGTAAAGCTCCGGCGGAGGAAAAACGAAACTTCACTGCCGCCTACACAGTCGAGTAATGATGGATTTACTGACGTTTGAAGAAAAAATAATTTATATTGCTTTCGTGTCTATGGACTATTCAGAAGAAATTGTCCGTCTTTTTTATTGCAATAATAATAATGTGGCGACAGTGCAAAGGGAATACCTATCATATAGAGGAATAGGAAATAGTATATTATTTTATATGGAGGAAAAGTGATACTTTTCATGGCGCGCTCGTGTTTAACAGCCGAACGGAGTGAGGCTGGTAATAGAGAGCAAGCCATGAAAAGTAACTTTTCCTCCAAATAAAATATGCTGTTTTTTCTTCAAATGTCGACAAATTAATGCATAAACATCTCTTTTTAATAATAATAATATCTAATTATTATTAAAGGTAAATGGGTTCGCAAGGCGGCTTAGACCACGGTCGTAGGTGGCCTTGCTTAGACCGGTGTCGGTGAATATAATGTAACATAAAGCTGTCAGTGGACACTGTCAACAATAATTAATTTTTTAAGATTGCATCTCCGATTGCGTTTTAATTCAGTATTGATAAGCAGTTACTGAGTAAGTTCGATTAAATAATAATAAATTTGTTCCTAAATTAGTGATTTTTAGAAATGCAGTCACAAATTGAGTGATAAATACAAAATGTAGTTTAATAAATCTTGAGTTGTTGACGCTTATTTTGTTGTCTGTTTGCATTGTATCTATGTTGCTATGGCAACACTTTTACCTCCGCCGGCGGAAAAGTGAAAAGTAAAGCTCCGGCGGAGGAAAAACGAAACTTCACGGCCGCCTACACAGTCAAGTAATGACGGATTTACTGACGTTTGAAGAAAAAAAATAATATTTCTCTATGGCCTATCGTTTATCATATCCTCAACAATGGGTACCCGAGTGGGTACCATCTGTAGACACTATTAAATATACAGTAAGAAAGTTTAGCGAAAGGAAAAGCTTAAAAGGAAAGAAGAGCTGTAGCACGAAATGAAAACCAAGATTTATATATCCTCCTTTTTTTCAAGGTATAAGTTATTATTATACGTTTTCTATTGGACTAGCTCTATCTTATAATAACCACAGAAGTGGAAAACGCAGAGAGGGAACAGGTAACTAGTCTGCGAAGATCAGGAGTCTTCCTTCCATAGTGGCGTAACAGCATAGGGATATAGAACCAATTGATGAGGAGGACCTTCGGAGAAACAGGCCTTCGGCCCCCTCTTAAAAAAAATGGCTAATATAAAGATCATCCAAATAGACCTGCATCATGCAACGCTTCCGCCGTGCTATGCAAGAGGTGTGCATAGGAAGAGATCGATATTCCGCTAATACAAGAACCCTGAGTGAACAAAGGAGCCATTCGAGATCTTAGAACCCAAGAGGGGCAACTACTGTATCACACAGAGGCTATTACGCCAAGAGCCTGTGTCCTCACAGTAGCAATCGAATTAACTGTATGCTAATTCCGAAGCTCTACTCCGAAGATTTTGTTACAGCTCAAGCAACAGTAATAACTGCAAAATGCACCAAGTCTTGGACACTCTGCAGCGCCTACTTCTCCAACGACGCTACGATCGATGGTAGGACCTGCCCCCCATTTTGGGGGACATTGTGTCTTGTGGCCTACTGTAGGAGAAGGCAACGGCTAATTATGGGTGGCGATGTGAACGCCCTTCACACAATCTGGAGCAGTACAAACACCAACAATAGAGGTGAGTCCCTTTTCTAATTTATCCTAGGGGAAGGATTATGCATAGCCAATAAAGACTCAGAACCTACTTTTGTTACAGCAACCAGGCGGGAAATATTAGATATTACCCTATGCAGCCAAGACTGTTACGACTCGATAACCATCGCCAAATTAAATACAATATCTCACTAACTTCGTCATTGATAGTTAGCAACTTCCGGAACCCCAAGAGAACTAACTGGAGAGGGTACCAGGAGAAACTAAAGCAAAAGCTCAGGGGTGGAATTGCGACAATAGTCACAACGAAGGGTCTGGATTTAGCAGCTGAGTAGCTAAGCGAGGCAGTTTTGGACGCCTTCAACGAAAACTGACCAGAAACAATCAGGCAACAAAACACAAAAACGGTCTGGTGGAACACAGACTAAGGTCTGAGGTGAGAAGGCTGTTTAACAGAGCCAAAACGAATCAAGACTGGAATACATATACAGAAAATTAACGCAGTACAATAAATAAATTCGCAGGGCCAAAAGAAACCCTTATCAGGAGTTCTGCGAAAAGATAGCCGGAACAAAGGAGTACGCAAGAGTGTACAGAGTTCTGGCCGTCGAAGATACTGCAGGTGAAGCTGGACATCTAAAAAAATCAGATGGAACGTTTACCAGCTCCACAAAAGAAACTCTAGAACTACTGACGGACACATATTTCCCAGGGTTCAGAGTCATAAACAATCTCTGCAGGCCAAAAGGAATGGGCAATATGGGAATTCCAGCCTTATAAGTTCCCCGGACCAGATGGAATTTATCCAGTTCTGTTGCAAAAAGCAGGATATACTAAAGTCACACATCTGCAAGATACTCAGAGCATGCATAGCGTGGGGCCACACGCCAGCGTTATGGCAAACGACAAAGGTCGTGTTTTTGTAAAAAATAGGCAGGACACCTGACCAAACGCCAAAGTCATACAGACCAATAAGTCTAACTTCATTCCTGCTTAAAACACTGGAAAAACTAGTCGATCGGTATATCAGCGACAACTGACAACATTCTCTCAACAAACCCCCTTCACGAACGTTAATATGCGTACCAACCAGGAAAGTCTACAGATTTGGCCCTGAACGACCTAAATAGACCACTGATGAACGCAATAGACGATAAGAGAGTGGCACTAGCCACCTTTCTGGACATAGATGGTGCTTTCAACAACGTTCCAGCCTAATCGCTGGTTAATGCACTCAAACACAAAGAAATCCCCCTAACCATCTGCAACTGGATCTAATCAAAACTAATGTATAGGACAATAACTGCCACCATAGGTGCAGATACGGTTACGGCGTGGTGGGGAGGGGCTGCCCCCAAGGAGGGGTCCTATCACCACTACTGTAGCCATTCTAGTAGTCTACTAGACAAGATGGAAATTGAACGATACTTCTGCCTATGCTACGCAGACGACTTAGTCATAGTAGTCAAGGGAAGGAATATGGGCTATGTTTCAACAACAGCACAAAAGGCTTTGAACATAGTAAGCAAATGGTGTGAAAGGAGGATCTGTCGGTTAATCCGCTGAAAACCACAACACAACATTCACAAAGAAAAGAGCATTGAAGGATCTGACAAATCCAATGCTCAGCGGGATAATAATTCCCTTTTCCAAGGAAGTCAAATACCTAGGTGACACTTTTGACCCAGTTATGACTTGGGGACTGCATCTTAGCAAGGCCACTCAGAAAGCAAGAATTTCACCTGGCAGATGCAGGCGACTTTGCGGGAGAAACTGGGGGCTGAGTCCAAATTGTATCTCTGGTTGTACAAAATGGTGGTAAAGCCCATGCCACAGCTTATTCAATAACCAGCTACTACTCATTTTGCGACCGCTTCCTTTGATTTGGGAAAGTCAAGTGAAAATTTTAGAAAAGGGCCATGATTTAATATTGTTTTAAACGTCTGGGCATCTGAATAATACTTGTGACAGTTCGTTTAATTTAAAATATGATGTTTTATCATCTAACATCCGTTTAAAAACGATTTTAAACAGCAAAATTGTATAAAAATCCTAAATTTCCGGTCTTGCGGCATCTGAACTAAATAAAAGAGATTATAGATATAGATAGCCGCAGCTTCGGACGAATTTGTCGTGGATTTTGAAGCGAATATTCGTTTTAAATTCAGTTTGCTTCGTGTCATTACATTGCCTGAAAAATCACAGAACCGTGGAAATGCACCGCTCACGGCACTGCCAGATAGGCGCAGTGCCCGACAGATTTTAGAAAATCTTCTATCTTATTAAGAAACACTTAAATAAGTAAACCACTTAAAGATTTCCACTAACTTTATTTAAACATGACACGTGTTTCGACGGTAACGTCTTTTTCAAATGTGAATAGTTACACTAAAATATGCTAAAATTATATAGTACCGCTGTTGCAGGTAAATTACAAAAAATAATCTTGACCCAGGCGCCTTATGAATAGCAAAGGAAACAATTTTAACAATTTCTAGGAAAGGTTCAATAACGGAGAAAACCCAAAATCAGTTTGTTTGTTAAGTAATATATTCAATTTTTTATATTTATTGATTTCCATAATTTCTAACACATTTAATTTTTTACCTTTATTTCCAATATGTAAAACATTGAAATCATTATTGAATATGTGGTTTTCATTAATTAAATGACAAGCATAGTTAGAAGTATCCTTGCCATTAATGAAACAAGACTGGTGTTCTTTAATTCTCTTTTCAAAAGGTCTACCAGTTTGACCAATATATACTTTGGAACAGGAACCACAATTTAATTTATAGACACCATTTTTCTTACTTTTAGGTGTAGGGGATTTGTTATTTTTTATGAACTTACTAATTTTATTGTTGGTTTTAAAGGTAATTTTGGCATTCATATTTTTATTTTTTATATACTGTGATATTTTTTGTGTTAACTTTCCTGTGTGTGTTGAAATTTGGTAATTGTTAAGTTCATTAGAAAATCTCACGACGTGCTGCCGGCCGCTGTTAAACTAGCCATTAAATTTAATGATATAGAAAGACAGTATAGATGATCTTAAGCTAAAAGCTTAGCGAATTAAATGCTTGGAACAAAACAGTCAATACGAGTAGAAAAAGTAGAGGCTACAATCCAAACTTTCAGTGTGCAACCAAGATGCAACCTGAATGCTGACTGAAATGGACGCAGAATATTATTACTAGCAGCAAAATAAAACAGTTGATTATTGACGATTCTCCTTAGAACCTTAAATAGGACAGACCAGATTATTAATTTGGAGGATTTCAATTTTTAGAACTGAAGTTATAAAGGCTTAATTCCAGATCGCAGGAAAATAATAATGATCTGCATTAAGAATAAACGTAAAAAATCTATTAAAAATGAATATTGTGATGTATGTTTCAAAAATTACAATGGTCTTCTTGTAAACATTTACAAATAGGATAATTAATTTGCCACTCATTCTGATATGTTTAGGTAGTCACTATGTAGGTGGTAATAAGTTGCACTTCTTCCTTAACAGGGCTATGGTTCCATCGTATGTTAAATCTATTTACATACCTACTAATATTTCATTTTATACTCAAGATCAAAAATACAAACTTTAATCGACCAAAACAAAAAATATAAAATAAAAAGCAACTCCTAAAAATAAAATATATAAAAACTAACTATAATTAAAAAGTAATAAATAAAATCTTGAAAAACATAAAATTGGAATAAAAAAGTTAAGTGTAAAATTTAAATTTAAAGCATGGAAGATATATTTTAGACTGGCAAATTTTTCGTAATTGATTACTTGTTCTATATAACACTGTCCTTCAACATACCTTATTTTATATCCAATACTATTTAACTTACCTCCTTCAGGTACTTGACTTGCATATTTGGCTAACTTTTTATCGATTTCCAACAAAATACTTTCCCACGTCTCTGTAATGCTTGTAAGAATTTTTCCGAGATATGCCATCAACTCATAAAGCTTAATATACTTCATTGTCACATGATATAACTCTGCACTGTGAGCTTTGAAAATAGGGGCATTGAACAAAATTGTGTTCACATTATTCTCTTCATCAGTTACAGTAACAAACAACTTACTTAGGTCTTCAGTGAAATGCACATATTGCACAGAACATTTATAGTCCACCTTATCACTTACATTTAGTACTAAGCAATTCCAACAGCCAAATACACGTAAATGTAGAGTTCCTTGTTTGGTCCCTATTACAAGCAAATTAAAGTCTGACTGTTCTTGTAGAAAACTGGTGAGACCTTTAATATCTTCAAAGTTAATGGAACCTTCCAAGTGTGATACTGGAGGCGGATCCCTTATATAAGGTTTTGATAAATCCTAAAAATGTTTTTAAGATAAAATATGAGAAAACTGCAATAAAAATGTTGTATCGCAAAATACCTTAAATAACACCTCACTAATGAAATGAGAGAGAAGCATTTGCAAAGTTATATTTTCATAATACGGCATAATCATTTTTAATAGTCAGAACTAGAGGTTATAGGAGAAATATTGTTCATGTATAAATTGTGTTTTGAATGCTTACAATAAATTTTAAAAACTCCTTTTCATCTTCCTTCAGCTTATAAATATTTTTCTGCTTAGCATCTGGTTTTTCTTGAACCCAAGAAATGAATGATACCTCTCCACTAATGTCAAATCTTGTTAAGATGGACTTTGTTTCAATATTAATAAGTAAAACACTACCATCGCTATATGCAACTGCAAGAACTTTACCATCTGGCCTCCAAGCAATACCATTTACTGTAGCTCCCTCCTTTGGTGGACTTAAAACCCAAGCTCTGGTCCATGACAACCGGTGTAATGCAACTTCACCTAATAAAAAAAAAAGGATTTAAAATATGAAAGGCAAAAGAAGCAATACAAAAGTTCCCCTAAATAAACTCTTGGAACATTAACTTTCATTCTCAGATTGCATAGGAACTAAGAAAACATTTATGATTACTCCAAACAATCCAAACCGAGCTATTAGCCAGACGACTTTACTGCATTTTTATACATTCTTTATTAAATATTTAATTCACCTTTTGCATTAGAAAATGCTATCAAATCCATCCGACTACTCCAAACCATGTAGTTAATTTCACTGGCAACATTTTTTTCCTCTAATTGCTTGATTCCTTGAAACATTCTTAGAACATTTACAAATATATCTTGCGAACTAAAAGTTAATTAAATTTTTATTTTTAAACAATAATAATTTAAATAGTTTGTTTACATTTTTTAAAAGTCGCCGAAGTCGCCACTCGCCACTGCCATATTTCTATACTCGCGGATGCTGTGACAGTATCGCTACATTCCATGCCATATTTCACCTTTCGAATGGCCCTCCGCTCGCTACCGCTCGCTACGGGGGCTCAAGAAAAGGAAACTAACCAGGTGCTAACCCAATCTAACCCAAGACATACCCAAAAACAAGAAAAAAACAGTTTAGAAATATAACCTTAAAAAAAAGTTTAAAACAGCGATGGGGTTTGAACTCGAGTCGCCGAAGTGAAGGCTAGTCGTGCAAACCCCTAGACCACTAGGGCACATACAAACGATTGGTTGCATCACGAAGACATGACGCGCAGGTGCGCGCGCACGAATGGAATGTAGCGATAAAGTCACAGCATCCGCGACTTATTTCTATGGCCACTGCCAACGTCGCCAGCTGTTCCCAGAGGATTTCTTATTGTGCCATTTTCTAGATATATTTTTGCCATTTTACCACACGATTGTGCCAAAAGTGTCACATTAGAATGACGCCATTGTCAGGCTGACGGTTGTCTTGTAAATTAATACGAAACGTTACTTAACCGAGTCGCACCATTATTGCCAAACCTATTGCTAGTTATTTTCTAAATAATTATGTTTTTTATGACTAAATATCATGATACAAAGTATTCTTTGTATCATGACTAAATATAATATTTAGTATTAGTATTTATCTCGTAAACCACTTAGTGCCAGTTTCTTCAAACCCGAATAACTTTATTCCTAGAATAATTCTTATGGCCACAATTGTATTAACAATCGTTGTCATAAAGTTATCCATACTTGGAGAAACTGAGCCATAATTAAATAAAATAATTAAACAGTAGGTAGATGAAATAAATTGTATATTCATAAAAAATGTAATCAAATAAAAGTAGATACTCACAAAAAAAAATTAAGTGCCTCACCTTTGTAAGCACACAACTGAAATGAAACTTCTGAAAGAGATATTAAGGATTGAGTTTTTAAGCTTTTTTTTTCCTGTCCCCGGTTTCGACACTTTTTTATTTATTTTTTGCTTTTTTCCAAATTTTTTTTTCATAACGCATTTATTTTTCTTTCCATTTTTGGAATCCCTGTACTCGTATCTCAACTCCTTCGGTTTTTTTCGCCGAAAACCGCGATTCTCTAACTTTTTTTTATTATTTCGTTTTATATAATACTTTTATCAACTCTCCGTACAATGATTGTTTAAATTTTTTCGCATTTTTTCGAAAATTTTTGGGTATGCGAGGGGTGGGGGTGGTGGGTATAATCCCCCCCCTAAGAATGACCCCGTGCCACGGAGTTATCGCTTGTCAGATTTTCGATCCGAGGATCCGTTGCAGAAATATCGGCAAAAAACGTTTTTTACCAAAATCTCCTATTAAATTAGAGCCCTGGTTTCCTCATATGGTCAAAGGTAGCTCCCCATGAGGCGCACCTACCATAAAAAGTAGTATGAGTATTGGCAACGTTGCCCTCCGCTGATTTATATTTTGTGACTGTGGCTGTTTAAGGTTAAGTTATCCGTATTGTCCAGCGAATTTTTCAAGTGGTCTCGTCTAGTAGCTCAATAGTTGGATCATAGACAAGGGAAATAAAAAGTTCTTTGTCTGGGAGTTGGATGCTGTGTTTGTGACACCAGAGTATAACAAAACAACTACGGCGGCCCAGGTTGCGTATTTACACACTACACTGGGGTACAGAACATGCGACTATAATATAAATGCTAGCTAGAATACCTCATTGACAATAGTAAGATATCTTAGATCATAGATAAGGGTTATATCTTAGATATCGATGGATACCCCCGTTACGTTTTATATAAACACATAAGTGTCTAGAGACCAGGCGTAATTTTCGATGTGGCGAAACGAATAATAGGTATTATTATGGCTTTGCATGGCCCACCACTCGCTACGGGGGCTCAATCAACACGAACTAACCAACACTGACCCAAAATTAAGAAAAAAAGGTAAATTAATAAAAAACAATAAACAAAACATCTGTCGCGACCGATGGGAATCGATCCCGCAGGGCAGGCACTCTGCCTACTATGTCACCGAGGCGTTGTAGAAATCTTGCTAGATACAGTATACATAATTTTCCGTTGAAGCGGGTCATTTTGTATCGCGGTATACTTTGTAGCAGTAATTCGTAATAGTAGCGTTTGACATTTACCAATCATACCGCGATACAGAACGGTTAGGTTCTGTAAAATAGTATAGTTTGTAAATACGCGCACGGGATCGATTCCCGTCGATGTTTTTTTATTTTTTTTTTCAGAAGTTATGTTTGTTTCATTTTTAAAATTTGGGTTAGTCTTGTTTGAGTGTCCCCAGGAGCGAGCGAAGCGAGCGGAGGGCCATGCGTGAAGTGAAAATGAAATGGAAAACAACTCTGAAGCCCTGTGACCCGATCCCTGCAACATGTTGTCAACAAATGTAGCCTAATGGAATACGCTGTCGCCATATTTCCGTAGGCCTTATGAAATGCCATTTGCCTTGGCGGCTAGCGGAATTTGATGCCAAAGCCAAACCTAGATAGGAAGATATGTTGAGTAGATTTTTAGCAAGAATCGTTAGAGTTTACGATTCTTGGATTTTTGGAAGATATTGCTTTTGCATTCTGATCAGTGAACATCGGTCGAAAATTATCAAAGTGCTTTTTCCTTTTATGAAAGCAGATATCTAATCAATAGCCAGTTGGAATCTCGAATGGACAGCTACAGCGTTGCTAATAGCAACGCTGTAGCGTCTAGGGATCGGGCCAAATCGATGCGATACCGTGCCTGCGCCGTGGCGAAACAAGAATAATGGGTATTATTATGGCTTTGCATGGCCCTCTGCACGCTTCGCTCGCTATGGAGGTGCAATCAACAGCAACAAACCAAAACTAACCCAAAATTAGGAGAAAAGTATATTAATAAAAAAACAAACATAACCCTAAAAAAGGTAAACAAAACATTACCGACGGGAATCGAACCCGCATTGCAGAAATGACAGGCAAAAATCTCTGTCTACTACACCACCGAGGCGTTGAAGGAGTTTCGCTAGAACATAAAGACATGGATAATTCCGGCCATATTACTCATGCACGGTATCGCTTCAAAATTTTGGCCCTATCCGTAAGCGCTTGTGCGGCTTGTGTCACTCCAACTGATCCGAATATCTAATCCCTGGTATTGGATCCGTATACAATATTAACTGATCGGCGTCGGAATTTAGAACCAAGGATTTAATAAGGAACGGACAGAAACTAACCAAAACTAACCCAAGGCATGCCCAAAATCAAGAAAAAAACTTTTTACAAATATAACCTCAAGAAAATAAGAATAGGATTATAACTAACCGTAAAAATCAACGCGAGCGAAGCCGCGTTTAAAAGCTAAAGGTGTCCTATGTCATTTACTATACTATTGAAAATATCTGTACAAAATTTCATGATGATCGGTTGAGTAGTTGGTGCGTGAAAGCGTAATAAACAAACAAACAAACACATTGGCATTTATAATATTAGTTATTCGCATTTATAATATTAGTTAGGATTCTTTAATAATGCTTACTGGCAGCTTCAATAGGAGGGGATTAATTCACTGCACAAATTTGACACGAAAATCTAATGCCACCAGGAATAACTATGGACACAGCTTATTCACTACCAGCTAGTCTGGGACCGGCATCCTTTGATTTGGGAAAGTCAATAACCAATTTTTGCAAATTTTAGAAGAGGGCCATGACTCAATATTGTTTTAAGCAAAGATTTAATAAGGAATTAAATCTTTGGTTTTAAACGTCTGGGCATCTGAATAATACTTTTGCTCGTTTAATTAAAAATATGCTTTTTTATCCTGTAAAATCCATTTAAAAACGATTTTAAATGGCAAAATTGTATAAAGATCCAAAATTTCGGAACATTTTTAGGACGAATTTGCCGTGTTTTGAAGCAAAAATTGATTTTAAATTCAACCGTCTAATAAAATAAGCTGTGCTCTAGATCCAAATACACTGCAAATATAATATAATAAAAATCTAATACCGCCCTAGCGACTAGCTTTTTAGAAGCGCCATTTGAGTCGTTGCAATCGCGGCCGGCCTGGATTAGCTTGTTCCTCAATGCGCACGGGTTATAATGTCACATCGGTTTACACATTCCGTCCCCACATTTCCGTCCCATTTGTCGAGATTTATACCGCCGCGTAAGATGTTCACACATCAAAAAACTATGAAGTTGTTTTATATAAATGTCTTTGTCCGTCTTAAAAACAATAAATACCCATCTAGAGATGACGTTTCATCAATTTTACAATTCGCGGAAAATTGTTGATGAATTTGATGCGTAAACATCAGGCGACGGTATGAGGGTAAATCTCGGCAAATGGGACGGAAACAGAGGTGCAAGCGAATGGGGACGGAATGCGCAAGGGGCTGTGACATCATAACCACTAAACACTACTTTTTTTTCTGAATCGGAAAAATATAGGTTGTTATTTTCATATATTCCCCTTGCCCCACTTCATTTAAGTAACTATTACGTCACTATATTTACTGCTCGTAGTATGTTGTTTTCACATCGCCAAAATGCGTCTAAGATACGCGTCTATCTACCGCAATTTTGAGCCTTCACGCATGCGTACGTGCTATTTTATATATTTTCAGTTTTTTTTCTTGATTTTGGGCATTGTCTTGTGTTAGATTACTCTTGTTCGGTTGCGACCCCGAAGCGAGCAAAGCGAGTGGAGGGACACGCGTGAAGCTAAATATTAGAAAGTAGCGTCTTTCGACAGCGGTATGGTTTCAACTTTTCGGTTCGGGTCCATGACGGACCTGACGTTGGCCGAATCGGCAGAATTACCCATGTGTTTGCGGTATGCTGAATTGCTTCCAACGGTCTGGTAGATCAGTGATTAGCTAGTGTGTTTGTGATGCGAAGGTTATTGCCGGTTCGATCCCCGTCACTGCCAACCTATGTTTTTAATTCTCTTTAGGTTATGTTTGTAAAACGTTTATTGAAGTGAAACTTCTTAACGCGCGCCGGAAGTAAAATTTGATGGTCGCGACACGGCGAGCAGGCACGAAAAAGCGTTATGAAGAATGCTTTTTTTTTTTTTCATTTAGATCTTCCCTTTTTGTTAATTGATTGGTATATTTAAAAAAAACACGTTTGCACTATGTGCGCATATCTGAAGTGGAACTTCTTAAACCTGAACGCCCTAGCCTTCCTTAAACATATCGTAATGGATTTGGTTAAAAACTAGTTTTTTTTTTAAATATACCACTCAATTAACAAAAAAGGGAGGCATGAAAACGAAAATATTCTTCATAAAAGTTTTGCTTATTTCTTGACAAGGTAAAAGAGCAAATCCCATATTTTTTGGTTGTAAACTAACAGAGATATCACAATAAAATCTTATACATATCGAAACGGATTTGGTTATAAAGTAATTTTTTTAAATATACCTCTCAATTAACAAAAAGGGAAGGCCTAAATGAAAAAAAAAATATTCTTCATAAAAGTTTCTCTTATGTCTTGACAAGATAATAGAGCAATCCCATATCTTTTTCTAGTAAACTAGCAAAGATATCACAATAAAATATCGTAACAGTTTTTCGTTCCTCTGCCAGGGCGGCAGGCTGCGGCCTCTTGTCGTGTGTCGCGACCTTAAAATTTTACTACGGCACGCGTTAAGAAATTTTACTTCAAAAACAACTTTTTAACCAAATCCGTTACGATATGTATAAGATTTTATTGTGATATCTTTGTTTATTTACAAACAAAAGATATGGGATTTGCTCTATTACCTTGTCACGACATAAACGAAACTTTTATGAAGATTTTTTTTTCATTTACGTCTTCTCTTTTTGTTAATTGAGTGGTAAATACACCACAAAAAACTACTTTTTAACCAAATCCGTTGCGATATGTATAAAGCTAGGGCGTTTGAGTATAAGAAGTTTCTCTTCAGATATGCGCATATAGTGCACACGCTTTTTTTTCTTGATTTTGAGTATGCCTTAGGATAGTTTGGGTTAGTTTTTGTTTGATTGCGTCCAGGAGCGGGCGAAGCGAGCGGAAAGCCATGCGAAATAACTTAATTATTGCCCAAGGTTAAGAGAAAATCCAACATTCGGACAAGGTCGCCGAAGGTCACCAGAAAAGTTCAAATAGACCGCTGTTTTAAGACGCTAGTTATTAGAACACACTTAAATTTAGCGGCTGACCCATAACCATGAGCGGAGTAATGTGGGTTGCCTAAATTCACTTTTCGCATGGCCCTCCTCTCGCTTCGCTCGCTACGGGGGCTCAAGAAAAGGAAACTAATCAGGTGCTAACCCAAACTAACCCAAGACATATCCAAAATCAAGAAAAAAACTGTGTAAATATATAACCTTAAAGCAAAATATATAAAAAAACTACGGGGTTTGAACCCGAGTGAAGGCAAACCATGCAGACATGTGTGTCTCGCGACAGTAAAGTAAAAAAAATGAAATGTATTCTAGCGCTAACTAGTGTCGGTGGCGTTGACTCGAGCGATTGCATTCGATGGTTTCCCGATGGCCATGCAATCGTGTATTAAGATCCTTTCCACAAACAGAGCACCATATAAAAACTCGACCTCTCCTATTGGTCGATCCGCATATGGCCCTCCGCTCGCTTGGGGGGCTCAAGAAAAGGAAACTAGCCAGGTGCTAACCCAAACTAACCCAAGACATACCCAAAATCAAGAAAAAAACTGTTTAGAAACAATCTTAAAAAAAAAAAAAAGCAACGGGGTTTGAACAAGGTGAGAACCAACCATCTAAACCTCACACTCTCGGCTTCGACAGCTCTTGCCATAAATTGATTGCATCACGAAGACATATTGTAATACGAGATGGATCGACCAATAGGAAAAATGCGATGCAATCAATTTGCAGTAAGGGACAAGAGCCGTCGCGTCGTGGTCTAGAGATTTAGATGGTTAGGTTTCAATTCGGCGACTATCGGCGGCGGCCCGGGTTTAAACCCCGTACCGTTCAGTTTCTAAACGGTTTTTTTTATTTTGGTTATGTCTTGGGTCAGTTTTGGTTAGCAAACAGTTTTTTTTTCTTGATTTTGGGTATGTCTTGGGTTACGTTTGGGTTAGCACCTGGTTAGTTTCCTTTTCTTGAAGCCCCGTGGCGAGCGGTAGCGAGAGGAGGGCCATGCGAAAAGTGAAATATTACTTATTGTAATATATATACAGCAGCTTGCATGTGTTTCCGCGTATACATTCAAAAAGAATCCCCCAACTTTGAATGAATTTGATGTCTGTATCCGCATTTGTAACACTGACGGCAGCCAAAATCATTACTGTCGCGAGACACTCGTATACAGACCTCTGCACCATCAGGATATACCTTAGATTCTTGTCTAAACGACTGGTTGTATGCACCGACCTCCATGAGGTCGGTGGTTGTATGGCGAAGTTACGGAGGGCTAGCCCTCCGTAGGCGAAGTACATGAAAACAGTTGACAGCTCAAAGTTATGGTTCAGTCCCTAGACATAAATTTAGAACACCGGGCTGCTACCAAATGCGCATGTCCGAAGGTCGAAAATTTGCGGTAGGTAGACTCGCGTTTAAACAAGAAGAGAAGAGCAGGCTTTTCGGCTTTTTTATTTACATATGTTTATTGCTCACTAGATTTTTCATTTATATTTGAGAATAAAACAATAAAATTTCAACATGGACAATCTAGAAGCTAATATCATGGACAAGTCCATGAGATCCGTATTTGGTAACAAATTTTGTGTTATTTAAATATTTAATGATTATAATAATTGTTTTGGACAATGGTAATAATATCTGTAATTTATTTCAGTGGGAAATATTCCTTATGAAGCCACAGAAGAAAAGCTCAAGGATATATTTGGAGAAGTTGGGCAAGTTCTGTCTTTCAAGTAAGTATAAAATATCTTTATATATTTGAAATGTGTTTAAATCACCTATACACTTATATGAGTTTCGTTTCACATTTCCAAGTCCAACATTTCGAATTTTAAGTATGCTGTGGATGATATTTATTTGGAGGGCCAACTGATTCCAACACCCAACATGCTCAAATTTCTGGGCTTAATTCTGTAAGGTTTGATGATCGCGTTGAGTGTTTCCAGTAGGATCTCTTCCGGCTGTTAAGTGCCCTCAGGGTAATTTCGAACAGTTTGGACTTCTCAACTGCTAGAACTTCTTATTTTGCATTGGTCGAGTTCCACAGTGTATATATTTTCGGTTATTAAGATTCCAAAAGTTCTTATGAGTTTTATTTAACTTTTTATGCAAATAATTTTACTTTTAATGCATTTCATAATATCCTGGTTGCAAATTTTCTTTTGGAAAGTTTGACTACTTTTGGAATACAATCATCAAATATATTAGATATATCATAAGATTTTGCTACATCCAAACTTATATTATTCAATTTCACCAATATATATATATATATATATACAGGGTGCTACAAATTCGTTTCTTTGTATGGGTATCTTGAAAACTGTAAGAGATACGAGGTCGGTTAAATTAGGGCAAAGTTGCGCAATTTAAGGGTGATTGACATGCAGTCGAGAAATTTAGAAAATTCCGTCTACTTCCGGAGATATCCGTAAAAAACCGAAAATCATCTATTTTATTTTTGTTTTTTCCTGCCTTTGTTTGAAGAGATAAAGTTAAATAAATGTCACATTCTTATTGCCACTTTTTCTCCTCTACAAGTTGGCGGTATCAAATTTTAAATCCGACGTTTCGCTTTCGGGCCCCCTTCATCAACTTCATTTTTTTAAATACGGACCTGGAATTTTTAACTACTTTTTAAAAAGCCTTTGGTCTCCTAAAACCAACGATGTATCGCACTTATCAATAAATCAACAAATTTAGATTTTTTCCATAAGAGATAATGTGTTAGACAGAGATGGGGCGATCTTTTCTGACCCGATTTCACTTATGACAATATTTGTTACCACTATCGGACAAGTGTGATACATAGTTGGTTTTGGGAGACCAAAGGCTTTTTAAAAATTAGATAAAAAATCCAGGTCCGTATTTAAAAAAATTAAGTTGCTGAAGGGGGCCCGAGAGCGAAACGTCGGATTTAAAATTTGATACCGCCAGCTTGTAGAGGAGAAAAAGTGGCAATATGAATGTGACATTTATTTTACTTTATCTCTTCAAACAAAGGCAGGAAAAAATAAAAATAAATTAGATGATTTTCGGTTTTTTACGGATATCTCCGGAAGTAGACGGAATTTTCTAAATTTCTC
>MU182132.1:119431-140032 GCA_016904865.1 Pissodes strobi
GGTTTTTGAGATACCCATACAAAGAAACGAATTTGTAGCACCCTGTAAGACCAATCAACCTGGAATAAAGCAGTTCAAAATTAGCATTTTTGAAATTAAATTGAACTTTATCTTTAAAGTGACTGAAAAATTGTTGGTCAATGTGAATTCTATACATAGAGAAGGATGAAACTTGTCCGCTGGAAGAAGGGGTATGTTTTCCCTAGATATGTTTATTTCTAACCCCAGCTAATCTGAAATTCTATAATTTATGGGAGAAGAGCTTTAATATTCTTCCCCTATGGCCGAGGTATTTTAAATTCAAATTCAAAATATGCTTTATTGTCTAAGACTCAAAAATAATCTCATTGACAAAGCTACTAAACACTAATCAAAACCACAATATTAAAATAACAACTATTATAGCGACAAATCTTATTAAAATTAACAGAGCACAGAAACTTTGGAAATACATTATTAAAATTAACAGAGCACAGAGACTTTGGAAATACAACTTTTACTATGCATCACATTCGATTCCAAACATACAATCAAATAAAAACCAAGGGGTGTTTCACTCACTAAAATTTGTACACCTATTGCATTTGACTGCATAAATATTGCATTTGACTGCATTGATTGCATAAATATGATAGGTGACTGCACCGACTGCATGAGAATGTAAATAAATATTCGAAAAAGCAGTGGACTGTAGAGTGCTCCATTTTTGTGCATATCGCTAATATTTCTGATAGTCGGAGAGCTTATAACGCATTTAGTGTTTGATTTAATGGGCAATTTTGCACGGTGGTAGTACTCCAACGATTAAGGATAGATAAATTGGGAACTGAGTTCTAAATATTATCGAATATTATACTCGTATAATCATTACTGTATACAACGAGGAAAAAATGTACAGGGTCTCCCATTTAAGAAAACCAAAATTTAGTCTATACAGGGTGCGCTAATGAAAACTTTACACCTCGGTTTTCCGGCTTTAAAATGAAAATTTGGAACGCTTGGAATCGTCGATTTCTGATTCTATGGGAACACTTGTTGTGAATATTTTCAACCTTGTCACTTCAACCCCTAGGAGTGATAAGCTCCTCTAAAATTTTAAATGGAAAAGGGAGTCGCCTGATGCAATAGTACATCCACACCACAGTTAATGGGCGGAGCAAGAGAAAACGCATATCCCTTCCGGGGCTCAACCAACTAAAATTAACCCAAGCTAACCGAAGGCATGCCTAAAATCAGTTCTAATTTAGCAGAAAAAGTTACTCGCTTGTTTTTACATTTTTCAAATTTCATAAATTCTGTCACTTTTGTGTATTTCTATTGGTTTAATTAAGCTCCATAACGGAACTGTGGTGTGGATGTCGTTTCGCTCGTCTGATACCTCATTTTAAAAATCTTTTGACCATTATTACAACTGCCGAGTTTGACGTCTCTACTCTTATTTCTGTTTATGTGATCTAGTCAACATTTTGGAAAAGTGTTACTTCTTCATTAATAATTAATTAACTATAAGAGCTAGCAACTATTTTTACAAAGTTGGTAGATGTAATGAGGGTCAAAGGGCCTTCGAAATAAAGTATTACTCAATCATTGTAATTGGGGTGAGTTTTTAATATGGTACTGGAGATTCAGCAATACCAAATTTCGAAGGTCAGTTGACACTGATTACATCTACTACCTTTGCAGTCACTGCTCTCATTAGTTAGGTAAGTAATAATTAATTAAGAAATAAATACTTTTTTCTTCAAACGTCAGTAAATCCGTCATTACTCGACTGTGTAGGCGGCCGTGAAGTTTCGTTTTTCCTCCGCCGGAGCTTTACTTTTCACTTTTCCGCCGGCGGAGGTAAAAGTGTTGTCATAGCAACATAGATACAATACAAACAAACAACAAAATAAGCGTCAACAACTCAAGATTTATTAAACTAAAATTTGCATTTATCACTCAATTTGTGACTGCATTTCTAAAAATCACTAATTTAGGAACAAATTGGTTATTATTTAATCGAACTTACTCAATAACTGCTTATCAATACGGAATTAAAACGCAATCGGAGACGCAATCTTAAAAAAATAATTATTATTGACAGTGTCCACTGACGGCTTTATGTTACATTACCAAAGCAAAAAACTTGTGCCTATTCACCGACACCGGTCTAAGCCGCCTTGCGAACCCACTTATCTTTAATAATAATTATTATTACTATTAAAAAAAGATATTTTTGCATTAATTTGTCGACATTTGAAGAAAAAACAGCATATTTTATTTGGAGGAAAAGTTACTTTTCATGGCTTGCTCTCTATTACCAGCCTCACTCCGTTCGGCTGTTAAACACGAGCGCGCCATGAAAAGTATCACTTTTCCTCCATATAAAATAATATACTATTTCTATATTTTGACAAGGTCTCACATGAATGGGTATGAGCGTAGAGACGTCAAATTCGGAAGTTGTAATAAGGTTCAAAAGACCTTCAAAATGAGATACCACTCGACTGCTTTTTTAATCCATTTCAAATTTTAGGAGTGAAGCTCCATCACCCTCAGGGGGCTGAAGTGACAAGGTTGAAAACAGGCACGAATCAGAAATCGAAGGGTTTTCCAAACTTTCATTTTAAAGAAGAAAAATCGGGGTGTAAAGTTTTCGTTGGCCCACCCTGTATATCGAGCATTATGAATTTTATGAAAAAACTGATTGTACGTTAAAATATTTATAAGATACAGTTTTTGCGTTTGCAATATAATTAACCGTTCTCAAAATACGAGGTATGCCCCAAAAGTGCAAATTCAGGGAGAACCCTGTATCTAAAAAACGATGGTGGCTATAAAAATCTGTTTACCGTATCTTTCGTTTCACAAAAAAGCAGCAACGTGTTGAGAAAACCGTACCCTGCTAACTTTAAAATTAATGGAGCTACCCCGCAAGTACAACGAAATCCGGATACCCTGTACAAAGAAAGACCACGAGAGCTTCAGTTCCCAATTTATTTATCGTAAAGGTATCACGGTCACCGTGCGAATTGTAGAATAAACCAAACACCGAAAATTCGTTATGAGCTCTTGACTATGATGGGAAAATTGGTACAACAAAAAATCATTAACCATCCAATCAAAATTATGTCTAAGCACAAATTCTAAAAAAAATTATTATATATCTTTTTCCGGCTTTTATATTATATTCATCTGTGTCAACCAAAACACAACCTCACAAAATCGTCTTAAAGTTAGTAACGTCTGCGTAGCAAGCTACACAAATGAACCTAAGCGCGCGCACGCACTATTTCTGTAACTCTTTTATTTACTCGTGTCTCTACGGTTCAGTGAATTGCCTTCAGCAGGTTTTTAGTGCAGTGGTCAGATCCTGTGCTTGTGATACGGCGCGGCCCGCAGCCCGGGTTCGATTCCCGTCGGTGACGAGACTTGTTTCATTTATTTTTTTAAGGTTATGTTTGTGTCTTTTTTTAAATTTGGGCTAGTATAGGTTAGTTTGGTTTGGTTGTGCCTCGAAGCGAGCGGAGGGCCATTCGGGAAATTAACCATACTCTTTTAAATTCTCGCCCTCCCTTGATACAGCCATACACATTTGCATATATTCCCAATAATAAATTTTAACTCCTGCCACATCAAAATTACAACAAATAATGTAAAAATAAAGAACACAAAATTGAAAGTAAAAGTTACGGGAATAGTGCGTGCGCGCGCACTTAGGTTCATTTGTGTGGCTTTCTACGTAGAGTCATGTGATAAGATTGAACAAGATTGCACGCTCGACTTCCCGCGACTGCATACGATTTCTCGTGAATGTACATGGAATGTACGCTACTGCGTGTGACTGCACCAATAATTGCATGGGACTGCAAGGAATTCCTAAAGACTGTATTACGACTGCATGCATTGCATTTGACTGCATGAGACTGTATCGACTGTATGCGGGACTGCAACACGAATGTATGAGATTTGTACACCTATTGCATGAGTGAAACACCCCTTGATAAAAACCAACTCAGTCCAAATCAAGGACCCGAGTCCAAAAAGAACTCATCCACGCTATAGTAAACCTTTCCAATCAGAAATTCTCTTACAGCTTTTTTAAAATGCCTTCTACAGCCAATTCGTCTTATGGAACCTGGTAGTCTATTAAACATCTTCTTTCCCGAATATATGACTGATCGCTTTATTAGTTCAGTAGTTGGTATAGTAAGTTTAACAGTAAAATCATTAAAACGAGTTGCATAACTACACTGTTGCTCAATTTCCGATCGAAATTTTTCACGGACAAGACATACCGTTTCCAGAATAAACAATGAAGCCAAGGTAAGTATCCTCAAGGAGAGGAATAGTGGTCTGCACGACTCTCTGGGCTTAGCCCTGCAAACAAATCTTATTGCTCGTTTCTGCAAGACAAAAACCGATCGAAAAAGACAATCCCCACAACATCCCCAAAAACATGCCATAGCGAAGGCGTGCCTCAATCAGCGCATAGTACACACTCTTTGCAACATCGATATCCAATTCGCGAGAGATGACCCTGATCGCATAGCAGCTCTGTGCAAGCCTCTTATTCAAAGATAAAACATGATCTGCAAATTTCAGTTTGTCGTCAATATGAATACCAAGGAATTTGTTGACCTGGAGGTTAGTTACAGGTTTGGTATCCAATAGAATATTGTTTAAATCACACCTAAAACACACGACATTTGTTTTACTTACATTCAATGTTAAATAGTTAGCATCGCACCATTTCTTGAGAGTGATTAAATCCCTCGCAATCATACCCTTAAGCTGCAGAGGATCCTTGTGCCGCCAGAGTATAGTGGTATCATCGGCAAAAACGGTAAAAGTCCCAGATATGTTCAAACAGGGCAGGTCATTGACATAAATTAGAAATAATAAGGGTCCGAGTACAGACCCCTGGGGAACACCCGCAGAGACTTTCAATTTGTTTGATTCCGTACCGTTCATGCTGACGCTCTGACACCTATTTGACAAGTAGGAGGCAAACCACTCCAAGGCTCTACCCCTGAATCCATACCTTTCAAGTTTATTGAGCAGCACTCTGTGATTCACACAGTCAAAAGCCTTTGCGATATCACAGAATACCGCTGCAGCAACATCCCCCTCATTTAGTCCACAGTACAATGAATGTAAGAATGAGAATATAGCATCATTCGTGCTCATGGAATTTAAAAAGCCGAACTGTGAAGCATTAAGCAATCTATGTTTCTCAAGAAAACCCAACATACGTTTCTTAACGAGTCTCTCTATTACTTTTGCTAGCGTTGGTAACATTGAAATGGGACGGTAGTTGGAACATAATTCAGGATCACCCCCTTTAAAAAGAGGAACGACAGTTGCTTGTTTTAAGCAAGATGGAAAGATGCCCATAGAGAAAGACCAATTTATAGCCATGGCCATAGTATGAATAGCAATATGTGGAAGTCTAGTAAGAACCCTCAATGACATCCTATCCCATCCGGTTGCATTCTTATTTTTAATGTCTTTAAACGTTTGTTCCAGTTCATTGACGTCAGTTGGCGAAAAGAAAAAGGTGTCTTGTACTGAAATATTAGCAAGGTATCCCAAAGCATCTTCTCTGACCCTCACTCTGCTCGACAACTCTTCGGCAATAGTACAATAAAATGAATTTAAATCGTTTGCATCAATACCGCAATCATGCAATCCCTGCTTTGCGCCACTCAAATCTCTAACAATATTCCAGGATTCCTTTTGTTTATTGTAACTTTTTTTTATTCTGTTACAAAAATAGTCACGTTTTGCCACAACAATAAGTTTCCTATATATTTGTCGGTATTTACTAAAATATTCCATAAACATAGCATTATTAAAGAAAAACTTCCGTGTTTTATGCAAGCAACGCATATTTTGTGCCGATATCTTCAAACCCTTTGTAAACCAAGGGCTATTGATTTTCTTTTTTAAAGTTCTGATCGGAAAGGCCCCATCAATCAAACCCAACAACATGCAATGGAATTGATCGAGTGGACTCACTGAGCTAAATATTTCATTCCACCTCGCAGCAGCACACAATTCAGTAAACCTATTGAAATTTTTTCTTGTATACCTGCCTCGACGTTTATATGCTCGTACCGTATTACATTTTACACCAATTCTAAATTCACTTAGAATGGCTTCATGATCTGATATACCCGCATTAACTACTAGAGTTTTTACATTTTTTATTTTGTCATTTTCATTCGAAGGAATAAAACAGATTGCTAATTGAGATAACATTTGAGTGAAACTTGTCAAGATAATCTATATTAAAGTCACCTGATAAAATAATATCTGCACGAGAAGGAATTTCAGAGATCAAGAGCTCCAGTCTAGTTATAAATAAATTTGCATTTGCCTTGGGTGGCCTATATAAACAGATAATAAAAACATTCAAATCAAGTGAACAAACCACAGAGAACTCGAACTCCCCCTCAACCAACATGACATTACACCTATCAAAACTAATAAAAGAAAACAAGTTTTTCAATTAATATTAAAGAACCGCCGTGAATTGTGTTTATTCTAGAGTATTTAGTCACTACTTGGTAGTCAGGTAAAAATATATTTTCATTTTCATTAAGCCAATGTTCTGTTAAAAGAATTATGTGCGGATAATTAAGAGAATTAACAAGCAGTTCGGCAGTCTTGTTTCGAGCACTTTGCATGTTCAAGTGCATTATCTTAAAGAAAACTCCCTTACTTAGCCTAAAAAATCACTGCTTTTTGGTTCCTTTTCCGAAATTGACGTCGTCCGAGTCCGCTTAATCTCAGGGTTCAACACTAGAGGAACAGTTGGTGCCAGATCGTTTTTACACCCCTTTTTAATATTTACATTCAATATATGACTTATTATAAACTTACAAATTAGTTTTTTTGAGTTATAGGATGGTACACCATAGTAAGATCGTTCATAGTTATGCATGAAGCTGTCAAAAGTTAAAAACACTGATTTGTTGGGGCCGCTATGCACTAATGAACACATCAAAAGATTATTACTATAAATGAAATCATTGATAACTTTCCGGTTTAGAGCAAATGGAGGACCGATGATCGACAAGTTTGTCGTTTGCGAAACCAGTAACAGTTTATTAACATCATCGTTTGTAATTTGTATTCCTCTAATAGCATTTTCAGAGCCAACAAAAACAAATAAAAAGTCGTTTTTTGTCAAACGTCTACCATAGTTCAAGGCTTGCTCTACAATCTCATTAAACAAAATGCGTGGTTTATACTGGCAATTTATATCACAACTGGACTGGAATGAATTTTTTATCAAGCCAGCACAACCCTTTATACTGTGATAATCACCAATTAAAGTTAACTGGGGATTTCTTACCCGTTTAGAATAGCCATTATGGTTTTTCTGAGATGATATTGGAGAGTTAGATTTCATATTGAATTTGGCTCTCAGCTTAGACACTTCCGTCTCGACCACCAAATTATCACTTTCCAGGGTGCGAATTGTTTCAACCATGTTTCTGTTCAATACATTTAGCTCGTTCAACTGATTCTTAAGTAATTGGTATTTTTCGTTAACTGTTGAAACTTCTTCCTTTAGCTTTTCATTCTGCGTATGTAATTCAACAATCTCAATGTCCAAGGTACCCGTATGACTAGTCTGTTCCAGAGCTTCAATAGTTATTGTCATTTTTGTATTAATTTTCGTCAATTGCTCTGTTCAACATTACTGGCAGATTTTAGTCTCTCCTTAAGATCTGCCTCACTTTTTTTGAGTACGGTAATTTCAGCGCACAGTGATCGAATTTGCTTATTTTGTTTCTCCAAATCAGATACAAGCCTACTTTCAACATCGATTGCAACATCGTCAAAAGCCGCACTATTCCTTTTCAGTCTGTCAATATGCTTATTTTTGTCGTTAAGCTCATTTTTTAGCTCACTTATATTTTCTAAATATAGCTTTTCTCTTTCTCTTAACTCTTGTTCTGAAGACTGACATTTTGCAGAACAATAGATTGTGTATCCCCCGAGTTTAACTACCTCATTTAATCGATCCAAACAACTAGGATGGAAAACACTGCAACAAACAATGCAACAGAAATTTGTGAACTCCTTGTTTTTACAACATTTAAAAGATCGTTGCATCCTTCTAGAATAACGTCGCTGAAAGGGGAGAGCGGCAGTTAATAATTTGTATATGCGAAAACTCCTCGGTGAATCTTGGACGCTCGCCTTATCTCTTTATCTGATAATGCCCAACGTTTTTTTGTTGTGATTTACTTTCATTCTTGATCAATTTTAGAATCGTTTAACTTAATTTTCGCGAACAACAATGCTTTCACAATGCTCACTATACGATTGATACAATCAGCAGAACTTTCTGTACACTTTGATATGACTCACATTCATTAATTTTGGATTAAAAGGCCAAAATCTCAATAAAAAACAGTAATCGCTTTGTCCGATGTTCACGTTGCGAACAACCAAACAACATAGTTCAAAAAACATAAACAAAGAGTTAATATCCACTTTTTCACACACATATAGTTTATAACCTCACATTCTGTTTATTTTTGTAGTTAGCACTACTGAATTCACTGTAAAATTGATGAAAAATAGAACATCTTTTATTTACGTGCAGAAATTAGTAACATACGTCATGCTACCTCTACCCTGGATACGACCTACACTCCCGATCAGAATATGCCTTTTTGTCCAAAGCGACCTTTCGTGTGTCCGCGAGGAAACACTCGAACTGAACAATCTAGATGTCATGTGGCCCAAGTTTACTGATCGCCCTCTGAGCGATAGAGCCTACCAAAGCCTTTATATAACACAAGCGACCACTTTTGACTCAATGCAGGTCAACCACCCCAATTCAGAAATAATCGTTCTGGGAAATTTTAATGCTCATAACACCAGCTGGCTCAAACACCATAACAAGACCGACAATGAAGCTAGAGAAGCGGAAGCATTTGCCATCAGCTGCCGGCTAATAGACGAACCAACTCGGATCCCAGAGAGGGGCGAATTTGCCGTCCTTCTGAGCTAACCACAAATCCTGATCAGTACCCAGTTACAGTTGATCCGCCATTAGGTACTTCTCACTACAAACTAAGAGATCTAAAAGAGTTCTACCTAGATTTTCCTTGCTTGGACGTCTGCTTTGGCACTGACAACCCGTCGGTCTGTTGCGAAAAGAAGTAATCGCCTCAGGAATGGAAGCATACATCCCAAATTCCATCAAGTTACCGTCAAAAGGAGAGCCCTGGTTCGACAAGATGCGAAAGAGCCGTAGGTAGGAAACAGCAAGCCTGCCAGGACTGGCAGCAAAAACAGACTGCTGAAAGTCAAAATTATTTTACTGAAGCGAAAAACGAATACAAACGTGTAATTGACGAAACTAAGGATAAACACAATCAAAGGACCAGGAATAAACATTTGCAATGCACCAGTGGCTCTAGGAATTTCTGGCCGGTAGCAATGGCAGTAAGTAATATCTTTACAAAAACGTCTCTCCCACCTTTGACGGACAAATACGGCGTCACCGCGACTACAGCTAAGGAAAAAGCAAACATGCTTGCTGAAATGTTTTCATCACACTCTACCTTAAACGTCCCCCAAGGCAAGTATCTCCTCACCGTATCCAACATCAACACTACCAGTTTCACTCTCATGATATTCGTAAAATCCTCAAAGAGCTAGCCATGCAAAAGGCATCAGGACCAGATGAAATACTTTCAATCGTGTTAAAGAACTACACCAACGAACTAACACCCATTTTTTGCAGACTTTTTTTCTCTGTATTACCAAAAGGGGATTTACCCATCTTCTTGGAAAGACGCTCAAGTGCAACCCATACCAAAAAAAGACAAGAAAACCACGCTATCAAATTATCGTCGAGTTGCCTTGCTTCTAATAATCTCTAAAGTCATAGAACGTGTATACAATCAGCAACTGCTCAAATACCTCGAGACTAACAGAATAATTAGCGATAACCAATATGCCTTCCGCAAACAGAGATCGACAGGAGATGTCACTCATATATGGAGTAGGGCAATTGAGAACTACCGAGAATCTCGAGGGATTGCGTTAGATATTTCGAAGGAATTCGACAGAGTTTGGCATGACGGATTGCTCAACAAACTACCGTCCATCGGACTGCCAGTGTCTCTCTGCAGCTGGCTTGCCAGTTTCCTCAAGAACCGATCTCTGCACGTTGCAATTGATGGACACATCTCAGACACATTCACCAAATTGATCAAAAGGGGATAAATACGGGTTTGATTGAAATCCGGTTCTATCGGATTGGTTTAAACGGATCGTAATTTCGTGTTGTGGTATAGGCTTGGTGAACATTCCAAGAATATTTGTAAAGAAAACAAAAATATAGGACAAAAGAATAATTAACAACAAAAAACTACAATTTCTATTTAAAAGTAAAATTTCAACTACTAACCTTGAGACGTTTCAAGGACTTGCTGATATGATACTAGAGTGCAAAATCCTATCTGAGCAAACTCTAACATCTAAAATTCTTGAAAACAACTACTGGATCAATCAGGAAATTCTTGAGATTATGAAAAAGAGAGGCAGTATTTACAAAAAAAAAACTAGACACACGCAAAAAAAGAATTACAGGATAGTTAATAAAAATTAAAAATTATATTAAAAACAAAATAAAAACATTAAACAATCAATAATTCCAGAAAAAATGGCAGGAAACGGGGTCCAATACGTAAAAACAATGGCGCTTTGTAAAGAGTTTCTTTAAAAATACTTCTTTAGAGAACCAAGTTAACAATAAATGTACAAACACCTTACTTGCTCTGGTGTCGTAAACGCTTCGCGTGTTCCGCTTTTTAAACCCCAGCAGCCGTTTTAGGCTTAGCGAAGAGTTTTATCTTCATAACAATGTTATTGATGTAGAAGTTAAATGTTAGCTGGCTCTCGAAGATGACATGTTGAAACAACCTCCAGAGTACTGTTGCCAATTTTATAGGGCGTATTTGATGGATTGGTGCGTTTGTGGAATCATAACAACTTACACCTATTAACATTGAGTTGCAAGTACTTTCGTTTAGTCCAGGTCACCAGACTATTGAGATCGGCAAGTGGAGTTTGGTGAAACCACGGTGCAAAACTTTAGATCGTCGGCGTATAGCAGACAGGACAACACATCAGTTATATATAGCAAAAAAAGAACAGGGTCGATATTATTAAATCCTTTATTTAGCAAATTACTAGCTACAAAGTTTTACTATATTTACTGTAAACAAATAAATAGACGAACAAAATACAAACTGTACCAAAGCTAATTAAAATATTAGCAAGAACAAAACAAATCTAAACTGAATGACGCAATTAATCCCTGTAAATAATCACAACAGAACAACAATAGGCCTGTATGAACATTTCACTATCACAATAAAGACGGTTTTCATAGTCTCTTAAAAGTGAAAATAGATGTGACGTTTTTGATATCATTGGGTAACTTATTAAATGTGTCCAGTCCCCTATGAAATACTGAATTCTGCCCAACTTTTTTATTTTTTGAAGGAATGAAAAAGTCACTTCATTCTTATATAATAACTTATTTGAGATTAACACATTATATTTTGCATGCCCTAGAACGAGAAACAATTGTAAACATTAACATTAATTTGACGGACGTATACTTACTGCAAGAGAGAATTATCTTCATTGCTCTATTTTCAAGTTTTTGCAATTATAGGCAATCAGTTTCGACCACATTGATAAATTAATATCAATAGCATCTTAAATAATTCACATTGTGACTAATTTTAGAAACAATGTAATTAGCATGACCCTTAAAAGATAACTTCTCATCCAGAATCACTCCTAAATACTTCATTTTTTGGACCCGTTCCATTTTATAATCTCCCGTGCTCAAAGTATAATGGCTTGAAATGAAATGATTCCCGATTACAATAAATTTAGTTTTGTCCCGTTAATTTTCAACAAATTTTTGTAAATATCATAACCATAAGTTTTATATCCCTTGATGAGAAATATACTAGAGTATGTGCTAACAACTGTAATTAAATCGTTAATGTACAGAATACGCAACAGGGGTCCCATGATACTTTCCTTATGGTACGCCATGCTCATTTAACTCATGGGATCATGTTACTCGCTTGTGACGCCGTGCCATATATGGCTTAATCCAGTCAAAGTAGCTACCAGAAATGTATATCCCAAATGCCTTCGATAGGTGGGTGTAGATGACGTCAACCTGGCTTCCCGGTTCGATTGTGGAAATCAGGTAATTCTGGCAAACCCCCAAATTTGTCGATGTAGAGCGCCCTCTGTAAAAGCCAGGTTTCGAAAATTTCATTAGTGACAATGCTCTCGTACAACTTGGGAGTGGCAGCAAGTAACAAGATCCTGCGATCGTTTTTTATGTACCTCCCTCCTGACACCAAAATAGGGACAAGATTTGGGAACTTCCAGATGTCAGGAAATGTAGCAGAATCGATCGACCTTTGGAACAAAGCGCACATTGGTAGAGCAAGTGATGTTTCGCAGTTCTTCAAGAATAGGGGATGGATGCCATCCGGGTCAGGAAGCTCTTGGTCTTCATATATCATAAGACCTGGGTAGGTTCGAGTTTTTCTTTAAGTTGTTGTTGAAGGATCAAAAATATTTGGGACGGTTTCTGGAATCAAATGTTCAGTTTGTGTAATATAGATGTGGGTACGCCGTATAATCTCCCGGCGAACATCTGAGTAGTCCACTGTCTGTATGTATCTTTGTCCACATATTCGGTCTGCCGACCAGTCCTTTTTAATCCCTTATAATTCTTATAATTCTTTTGTGCGATAAGTTTTCGTAACGAGCCATCGAATCACTTTGGATATTTTTGGTTTTTTATTATCCTTCTGGGCACGTGTAGGTCGATGCACCTCATAGAAAATGCTTACTAAAAGTGATTGATGACTCGGTGTGCAAAAGGGATCAGCCCACTCATTTTAATAGTCAGTGAGGGCTTGGAATTATGCCTTGTAAAACTGATATAAACACTTATTTCGTTTTTATTTATGCATTTAATTTTGTACACTACACATGATCTTTTCAGAGATTCGTCAGTCTTTTAGCCTGGAGAAAGTATTGCATATTTTCATTGTGTGCTTTCCACAGATTTTAATATTAATTTATTTTCTCAAGTTTGTGTGTGAGTTCTTTAACATATGGTATGAAAAAATAACATTTAAGCTGTTTTACAGTAAAAAATGCTGAGATTTCAGGAGAGATAGCTAAATTATACTTATTATTATTATTAGTGACTGTTCAGATGGTTCAATTTCTTCAAGTTATATATTGTGGTTTTGTGTGTTAATAGAGTTGAATCAAAATTTTTTTAGAAACGAATCTGGTTAAGAGTTGTCTCAAGATGAGATAGTTTTCTTAAATTCTCATTAATGCATGATTAATGGCAGATATTCAATTTCCATGTCCCATTACTAGATTTATCTTCATTTTTTGAGTATGATAAGAATGGAAGTATATGTCTTCCTGCTATAATTGTGTTGTTTTCTGTTCTTATTAATTTGATGTCCAAAAATGGAACATTTGTTTTGTTCACATTCCATGGTAACTGAAGTGATTACGTCATATCATTTTCTATATCTGCTAGAAGTATTTTTAAATTGATATCAGTTGAATTAGGTTGTATACTGAATTTACTGCCTAGTGCTAAGAATTGCTTAATATTTATAGGAACATTACAGTTGTCCTTGATCCCATTATCTTTTGTGTTTAGGAGTTTGTTGTGTTAAAAATTTTTAAATTTGTTAATTTTGTCATGTTTATTTTCTTAAATTTCTTAAATTCATTTTCATAAGAGATGTTCTGATATTGAAAAAAATTATTTAACATTTTATTGGGTAAAATTCAAACATTCAAAAATAGCTTTATTATCATAACATTAGTGTTTGACAACGCCCTGTAAAGTTAAAATAAACAAACAAAATAAGGTAAAATTAAATATAAATTATACAAAAATAAGATGAATTAAAATAAAGTATGAAGATAAAAACAAACAATATGTATTAACAATATATCAGATAGAACTATGGAAGACATAATTGAAATATTCATCAAGGGAGTAGTATGCTTTAGTGGCTAGCAATTTTTTTACAGCCCTCTTGAACCTAATTACACATTTTATAGTCCTAATTTCAAGAGGTAGATGATAAACTCGCACAGAAAAAATCTTTGGATAAGTTGCAACACACTGGGTACGTCTGCACCTGTATAGTGACCATAAACATATATTAAAAGGAATTTTTTATATAACAATTATTGTTCTCTTAATGCTAATATTTGTAACATAATAGGTTTTAAATACATTTTAAGGAAAAGAATATTTTGAAATTATAGACTCGTTTTTGATCGAGAGACTGGAAAACCAAAAGGCTATGGCTTTTGTGAGTACCGTGACCAAGAAACCGCCTTAAGCGCTATGAGAAACTTAAACGGATATGAAATTGGAGGTCGTAATTTACGAGTCGACAATGCTTGTACCGAGAAGTCAAGAATGGAAATGCAGAACCTACTTAATCAGCCTCCAGTGGAGAATCCTTATGGGGAACCAGTTCAGGCAGAAAAAGCACCAGAGGCCATCAGTAAGGCTGTGGCATCCTTGCCCCCTGAGCAGATGTTTGAACTTATGAAGCAAATGAAAACTACTATTCAAGTAAGTTAAGTTTAAATATCTTTTTTTTTATTATTATCCATACTTAGTTTTAGTAGCAATTACGCCAGTTCTCATCGTAGTGTTAATAGAAGTCTTAAACATTTCGGAAACCTCCTATATGTTTTTTCATTTCTAATAATTATTAGCAAACTAGGTTTTGTCCTTATGAGTGTGATATACTCAATATTGGCATTATTATTATCGGTGTCCTCGAGCATATTAGTCTTAAGTATTTTATTCTCAAAATAAGGTGCAGTTTAAAACCATTTGTTGTTTTTAGAATAATCCTACAGAAGCTAGACAGATGCTATTACAAAATCCACAACTTGCTTATGCATTACTTCAAGCTCAAGTGGTTATGAAGATTATTGACCCGCATACTGCAGCTGTAAGTACCTTAATACTTTATAATTTCTTTGTCATGAATAAATATTTATTTGTGTGTTACTTCGGGCATTTAACTTTTAGTCTCTATTGCATCCTGTAAATCAAGTTCCGGCCACCCTTATGCCTGGAGATAAAAATGTTCCAGTTCAAGTTCCAATCAATAGGGAATATCAAGCGCCACCCGTTCCAGTAGCACCACCTAGGCAAGAGTTTCAACCTGTGCCAGCCCCAATTATGCCCCCTATAGCTAATCACAGTGCACCAGTGTTTACAGGTACAGGTAGGACAGGTTATGAAGAAAGTCTTCATATATTACAATATTTCTTACCAACGTTTTAGTCGGGGTTGTAATGACAACATTTCAAGTGTAGGTCAGATATTAGTTTGTCGCATTAAATGATACTATGTGTATTTGATCTCCAAAAGCGCGGTTTAAGATCGCAGTTTAATATTTTCCTTCAAACACCAAGACACAAAGGGTTAAAGTGTTTGGATTAGTTAGTACAATCAGTTGTTAGCATATAACAATTCTTATAAGGTTTTTAAGTTACTATGTTATACTACAGGACAAGACGTGGACTTAAGATCTTTAGATCTCCGAGGAGTTTTAGATCCAAGAATGGGTAGGATGTCAGATCAAGATATGAGGCAATTACCGCCTATTCCACTGTCCAATCCCCTGCCTCCAGTAGGTGAAAAGTAAGTTTATTTGAAATTTTACTGTATATACACAATGTATATTAATATTAAATTATTTAAAGCAGCATGCCATTGGTAACACCACCGGAAGTTAATAATAGGTAAAGTATTTTAGAGTATATCGTTTTCGCCATATTTTATTGCATTATTTTTAATGGGCAATTGAAAAATTAACCATCCTAATAGGCTTTCATATACGAGGCATTGTCATTTCATATAATCATATAACAAAAATAACACAAGAGTGTTTTCTAGTAATATAACTTTGTCGATTTAAATTCATAATAATAAATTATCTTGCTGAAGTCGCCGTAAGTGTTGTGTATGCAATAAACCTAGGTATAATTCAGTTTTGTAAGATTAAGGCAATATGTAGTTAAGGAGCCAGAATAGCTCTGAATGGACTAGAACCCTTTTGCGGTAAATGGATGCAAACGAAATATGAACAATGGCAAACAGCTTGCCAGAAATGAGACAGGCTGAAGAGTTTATCAAAAAAACATCGTCAAAATTGACATACTATCTACTAAGTCAGAAAATAAATACAACTAGAACTTCTAACAGGGCACTGTAGGCTCAACAAACATATGAGTACGATTGGACTTGTAGAAGAACCGCTATGCAGGTTCTGGAAAGAGGAGGCAACAGCAATGCACATCTTTGCCACTGCAAGGGCTTGTCAAGACTAAGGTTCCTTACGCTGCGCTGAAAGATGAAAGAAATAAGTTGTATCATTTCATCCCTGTCTGTATGCCGCACTAGGGCAATCGCTTGGTCGGATCGAAATAAAATTTAGTATAATACGAATATTACAGAAAAAAATTTAACAAACTTTGCCATTCTTATGATGTTATTAAATAAAGTTAGGCAAGCATGTTATAATTATGTTTACTATTTTAATACAGTTCAAATTGCATTAAATCGAATTCTCATATTGGTTTAGCATTCCGAATTTTTAAAAATGATCACAGCATAACGTTTCTTATTCGCATTCCTTTGAATACGTATATTTATAGTTAAAATGACAAACTCGAAATTATATACAAAACTTGTCTTTATGATCAAGTATATGATCTTACTTGTCTCCCCTTAAACATGGTGGAATAATTATATTACTTGTTCAGCAGTATACCTGTCATTTCTTCATTTAAGTTCTCAATTATTCAAGATTAAGAAATGGAAGTGTTAACTTATACTGTCATTAACTGACACATTATCGTACGCAGATTCAATTGTCTCACAAATGCCGTAGCGATACCTTTTAAATGGGAGTGGCACAGCAGCATAAATAATCAACCTCTTAAAAGTATGACTAAGCGGCACCTTGAATATGCGTATACCATGTCCAAGTCCACCAATCCCTCATCATATTCATCTAAATTTTAGGACATCATTCAGTAAATATGTATAAAACTTAACTAGGGGATCATCCATGCATACCAATTTTAGTGCAGTATGATTCAGAAAATATCCACACACCTTAATAAATGATACGGATACCTTTCTATTATGAAGCTTTAACAGTAACCTACTTAACATTTCAAATATTGACCATTTCAACTGGAAGTACATCGAGTAGCTGAGTAAAAATTACCAAGGCAATGGCATTACGAACTGCTAGAGAAATTATTTATTAACCCATAGTTGCCTAAAACGATCATTTGCTCGTCACATTCATAGCTATGTCATCAAATGTGTGGCGTATTTAATATAAGCATTTTATTACATTTATGAATTTACACATTTTTTATTTTATTAGCTTTCCCAGGGACTCGAGGAACGGTCCTACTAGTTTTCCCAGTGATCCTAGACAGGCTGCAAGAGTTGATCCAAGGCAGAAGGGTCCGCGTAAGTTTAAAATACTGTTTACTTTATTAATGAAGTTATATTAATGCTGATTCTATATCTATAATTGCAATAATTAGCCTAAAAGAAACTTTTTCGACCGCTTATCGTCCTAATCAATAAAGTTTCTATTATCTACTCTTCCAATATTCGCGGCAGTAAACGAATCTATTTTATAGTTTATATTATATGGAGCGCCTTAATTTCTGATAGAAATAGATGAGATCTTCGATAAAGGGGTCCCAAAGAAATTACGGGGAAACGAATGCAGTTTGTGTTAATCTCAAATAACAAGCTGATCTATTCAGGTCAAGTGTGCCCTTTTAATTTATTGCTTTCACTTCAGATCATAAGATCATATACCTAATATTTAAATGAACAAAATGTTTAATGGGAAACTGGAAAGTTAGTTATTCAAAAGATCGAAATAAATGATTGAATTTACCCTTGATTGACGTAATTAATATCAATGATGATATTTTACCAAATTGTGCTTCAAAGTTAATTTTGCATTTTGTTTTTATTCTTTCATAGCGCAACCTGTACCAACAGTTGTTCCTCAGCAACCGGTTAGACCGCCAGTGCAACCCGCGGCTCAATCACCCGTGGCTTCTGTCCCCTCTGTTGCTGCTAATGGGGCAATGCCTCCGGGAGCTTCGGATCAAGAAAAGGTATTTTTTTTATTAAAACAGTCATATTTAAGATATCGCATAATCTGTGTAAATATATAATTTAATAATTATCCATTTGTTTACTGTAGCAGTCGGTCATCTCGGACCCGTATGTCATGTCACATAATACTACATAATCTGCTGGACACTCGAAGTGCATAACGTAATTTTTTGGGGTATTTTTAAGGTGTGATATTTTAAAAACGGTAAGCCAAATTAAAACACACGGTTTGCGGAATTTTTTTGCTCAAGGTATGTAGATTTTGCCCCTGGCTGCTGGATCGTCAGGTATGACCGGAAAAGGTTTGAACAGGGTGTAAACTAAAACCCTGCATTTTTTACAAAATTTTTTTCAGGATATTTTTTACAAAACAACATTTTATTTATTCTTATATACACCAGAATAATCTACGATTAGATACAAAAAAACAATTTGTTGCGTTTTTTGAAATTCTCATTTTTATTTTTATTTATTTATTTATTTAAGTAATGCATCAACAACTTTGCAGTCAATTACAGATACATGTGAATGTAATACTAGAACTAAAACTAAAATCATCCTAACGAACTAACTAACACTTTATACCCCAAGTAATATCGCCCTTAACTTTTTTCTGACCAACCCAAACCCTTCGTTACAAATATCTATCGAACTGCAGTATTTATTAAAATAGCAACATACTCTTACAAGTGGGGAGTTTTTATACATGTGAGTAGGTACTACACCCACATAAAATAGATCCCTTGACCTAGTGTAAGTGACACTTATTTTAAATGGGAGTTGTAAAAATTGTTTATTATCTACTTTATTTAATATTAGTTTGGCCACAAAACCAATACTAGCCTCAATACGCAAATTTTGCAAAGAAGGAAAATTAAACAGAGAACATAATAGCTTTTGATCAGATCCTCTTTGTGGATAAAATGAATATATTCTGTAATGCAAAAATTTTAAGAGCCTTCTCTGAACAGCCTCAAGTTTTTATATCTTATTTGCATACCATATTATATATGCGTACTGAAGCTTACTAAGTAATAATGATTTATACAGTGCAACTATAGTGTTATTTTTATTAAAATATTTACATGTTCTTATAAGTAATCCCAAAATTTTCAAGGCACTCTGTGCTACATCTTCAATGTGATTGTTAAAATTTAACTTACTGTCAAACTTTATACCAAGATCCTTATGAAGATCTGTCCTTTTTAGGTGCACATTATTAACGCTATAGTTAAAAATTATTTTTTCCTTTTTACTAGTGAAAGACATTACTACACATTTATTTATATTTAATTTGTAGTCTGTGCACCAACGCACAACCGCATCTAGATCCATTTGCAAAGCTCTTGCAACCGATTCGTTCTTTATAACTGCAAAAATGTTATAATCATCTGCAAAAAATAGACCATTGCCAAACCAAGGTTCTCCCCTCTACTATTAATAAAATAACTAATAAAAATAGGAATGGCCCAAGGTTTGAACCCTGGGGGACTCCCGATGTAGGGATGTATGACTGAGATTTGAAACCTCTAACCTCGACAAATAATCTCCTATTACTTAAATAAGATAATAAAAGTGAAATGATATTGCGATTGACTGAAAAATTGTATAATTTCACGAAAATGAACCCTGTCAAAGGCCTTTTCCAAATCATATATCATAATCTATGTAACACCATAATTGTTAACAAATACAAAAAATCACAAGTAACCAAAACTAACCAAAATACAAAAAAACTCTGTAAATGTTTGCTTTGCGCACTTTTTGAATTTTACAATTTTTTTTGTGTGACATGTATACTAAAAGTGTTTGTGACACGTTACATATTGCGCAGAGCAATTTTGACGGCAAAAATTGAAAAAAGTCATAAATGAGGCTGTTTAGTAATACATTTTAACGCGAAAACTCCCACAGCTAACCCAAACTAACCGACACTAATCCAAAGTAACAAATACTAACGAAAACCAACATAGACTAACCGCGCTTGTCTCTTCACTACTTCAAACTAACCAAAAACTAGTCCATACTCTCCAAAACTAACCCAGACTAACCAAAACTAACCCAATCTAACCCAAACTCACCCAAACTAACCGAGACTCACCCTAATTAACCAAAGTAAAGAGACAAGCGCGCTACGCGCGCTTGTCTCTTTACTGTTTCAAACTAACCCAGACTAGCCAAAACTAACCCAGACTAACCCAAACTAACCGAGACTTACCCTAATTAACCAAAATAAACTACGCGCGCTTGTCTCTTCTCTATTTCAAACTAACCCAGACTAACCAAAACTAACCCAGACTAACCAAAACTAA
>MU182132.1:140042-159746 GCA_016904865.1 Pissodes strobi
ACCAAAACTAACCCAGACTAACCAAAACTAACCCAGACTAACCAAAAATAACCAGACTAACCAAAACTAACCCAGACTAACCCAAACTAACCGAGACTCACCCTAATTAACCAAAATAAAGAAACAAGCGCGCTGTAATCAGCTTGGTTCTCATAGGTTGAGGAGAATTAAGGACATCACGAAAGCTTCGATAAAACTATATTTGTTATAAATTAATATTCGTATATGCTGGCCAAAATGCACAGTATGCAATCTTATATTAATTAAACAATAACCTGATTACCTAATGTAATAATAATCGTCAAAAAGCTGTGCTGGGCAATTGCAATATATTGTGTATTGCTTAACAAATTAACATAGTTTACAGGATATGAAGTCAATACCCTTGTGACCTTATATGCCCAGTACACCTCCCTGGCGAAAAAAAATATATATATATTGAGACAGCAATATATATTTTTTTATGATATATAGATAGATATAATTATAATACTTATAATATAGTTAGTATCATAATAAAGCTTAATCCTAATCATAATAAAGCTTAATCCTATTTTTATGTACTTCTACATTTCTATTATTTATTTTTAACACTACATTTGGATTTTTATTTTCTAATACCTCGTAAGGTCCTATATACAAAGCATCTAATTTACTATTCCTATTTTCGTTGAGAATCAACACTTTATCTCCCACGTTATACTCTACATTAATACATTTTTTATCGAAATTTATTTTCCGGTTTTGTTTGGATGTAATCAAATTATTTCTAGCATCATTACAAGCAGTTTGAAGTCTATATTTAAGCTCTTTAGGATAATCCTCAAAGTTATATAATGGATCTATGTTATTGGCAATATTTGATGGTATTTGGCTTTGTTTTCCAAACACAAGTTCATAAGGAGTATATTTGGTTTCGGTATGCACAGTGTTGTTATACGCAAAGCACCAATATGGTACCCACGTACTCCAACTATCTGCATGTTGTGACACTTGAATACGCAAATAAGCTCCTAAATGTTTGTGAGAGTTTTCCAAAGCTCCTAGAGTTTCATGGTGATAAGCTGTTGAATTTAAGGTATTAATTCCTAGCAATTTACATGATTCCTGAAACAGGTTTGCCAAAAATTCTTTTCCCTGATCTGTGACAATTTCTTGTGGAATTCCATACCGCAGTACAAAATTCTCCACAAAAGACTTACCTACATCATAAGCTTCTTTCGTTTGTAATGGATAACATTCGATAAATTTGCTGAGTTCACACTGAATTGTTAATATATATGAATTGTTTTTAATGTCAGTCTTTATAGGTCCAACTAAATCAAGAAAAATTTTTTGGAAAGCTGAAGTAGCTGTAGATGTTATTGTCATTGGCTGTTTGGTAGCTTTACTATATTTATATCTTTGACACTCATCGCACTTTTTGACAAACTGATCTACATCTCGCTTCAAACCTGACCAAAAATAAAACTTCTTAATATTGTTGTACATACGGTTAGTACCCGCATGTCCTCCTGTATAAAGGTTGTGAAAATCGTTTAGTATCAATTGTCTCGTTTCTTTGTCTTCAATACGTTTTATGTCCTTAATAATGCATATTTTAATACCGTTTTCTAATATTATTTCGTTTTTATATCGCGATATATCTTTAATAAATTGACTAGTCTGTATATTTTTTATTATACATATTTCTGCAATTTTATACCTTGTGCACACATTTCCAAGATTCCTCAACGATGTACCTAGGTCAAACGTCGATCGGTAATCTCGACAAAAATAAATTACTTGCAGTTTTTCGTCGTATATAAAATTTGCATAATTCATATTTTTACCATGGTTTATTTTATTTTTATATTTAATAAATGCATCTTTTCCTATCGGCCGTAATTCTATACTATTATCAGGTCGTTTTAATATTTCTACAATTCCAGGGTGATCAAGCCTTTCATCCGTAGAATTTATTAAATCTTCCTGTTCTTTGATTTGTTGATTTTTTTCCTGTGCTCGCGTAATCACATTCACACTATTAATCATTCCCTCACTCATTTCTTTCAGTTCGTTCACATCGATTTTTATACGCGACAAAGCGTCAGCTGTAACATTATGTGTACCTTTTATGTAATTTACCGTAAAATCATATTCCTCTAAAACTAATCTAAATTTAGTTAATCTACTTGATGGGTTTGTCATGCTAAATAAATATACAAGTGGACGATGATCCGTAAGTATTTCAAATTTTCTGCCATACAGATACGGTCTAAAATGTTTTACACTCCAAACAACGGCTAGCAATTCTTTTTCGATGGTACAGTAATTCCTTTCGGCCTTATTTAAAACACGAGAAGCGTACGCTACTGGCTTGTCATTACCATTACATAGAACCGAACCAATAGCATAACCACTAGCATCTGTTTTAAGAATGAATGTATTATTTTCTGAAAAATTTGGATATTGTAATACAGGTGGATTTATAAGTGCCTTTTTTAAAATATCAAATGCTGTTTGACACTTGCCTGTCCAATTAAAGTTTATTCCTTTCCGCGATAATTCATTAAGAGGTTGAGCTATTTGTGCAAAATTACTTATAAATTTTCGATAATAATTTGCAAATGCAACGAACCGTTTAGCTTCATCAGCGTTTCTAGGTATTGGATATTTAGCTATCACTCTGGATTTTTCGGGATCTGGAGAAATTCCATCTGAAGAAATCACATGGCCTAAATATAAAATTTGTTTTTTAAGAAAATCACATTTATTAGGGTTTAATTTCAAATTTACTTCTCTAAGTCTTTGTAAAACTTTAACAAGATTTTTATTATGTTGTTGTAATGAGTTCCCGAATATTATTAGGTCGTCCAAATAAATAAAACAAGACTCATAATTTAACCCAGAAAATGCAACAGTCATGAGTCTAGAAAATGCACTTGGACTAATTTTTAAACCCATAGGTAACCTTCTCATTTGAAACTGACCCTCATTAGTAGTAAATGCTGTGTAAGGCCTACTATCTTTATGTAACTCGACTTGGTAGTATCCTTGAGATAAATCGAGATGAGAAAAGTACAATGCTCCTGATAGTGAGTCTAATATTTCAGAGATGCAAGGTAGAGGCATTTTTTCATCCTTTAATTGACGGTTTACGAGTCTGTAGTCAATAACGACTCTCCATTTCCTTTCGCCATTAGTAGCTTTTTTAGGTACGATTAAAAGGGGTGAAGACCATTCGCACTTAGCCTCTTCAATAATACCCTCGTCAAGCATTTTATGAACCTGCCTATGTATCTCTGACTTTTGAGCCTGGGGAAGCCTATAAGGTTTTACATAAACTGGAACCGCGTTTTCTTTGAGCTGTAGTCTCTGTTGGTAAAGATTAGTAACCGTAAGAGAATCGCCCTCTAAGTGAAAGACGTCTGCATATTTTGCGCATAGTTTTTCGATTGAAAGTTTTTCTTCGTTGTTTAGCGACGACGTGTCTATTAGATCTAAGACTTTATCTACGCGTTCTACAGATAAATTATCGTTTTTGTTAAAGTTATAGATTTGATAATTCTCAATAGGTTCTAATCTAGGTGTGAAATTTTTAACCTTAATTTCGCGGTCATTTACATTCAGAAATCTCACGGCAATTCTTCCATTCTCCGGTCTCGCTATAACACCTGCAACGAACACACCCTCACACAACTCCTCAGAAGAAATAACACAGTCACTGGTACGATCGGCTAAGCAGTATTTTACTATTTCGCTTCTAGGTGGTATTGAAATATAATCATCGAAATTCGACATCATAGGTACCGATACCTTGTTATCGTTAACCCAAAAAGAAAATATTGATGTCTCGTAATTTATGCTTGCTCCGTATTTCGAAAAAAAATCTGAACCTAGTACACCCTGTATACCTGAATTAAATTTATTAAGTACTAAATATTCGTGTTCAATTTCAATATTATTTAGCGAAAATCGAACATTTGTTGCGCCTAGGGAAAATGTAGAACCGCTTATACCCATTATTTTTACCTTTTTTGATGTATCAACATATTCACCTTTTCTTAAGTATTCTGAAAAAAATACACTAATACTAGCTCCGGTGTCTATTAAAAATAGCATATCTTGCATTTCGTAATGCACCTGAATAAAATTCATACCATTTAAGCTTACAACTACATGTTCTTCTAAATTTTTACACTTATTGTTAGGAACGAAAAAACCGCCTATTCTGCTCTATTCCGCTTATTCCCGGGTTTAAATTTGAATTTTCTGCGTACGGAATTTCGTTTAACATAAGGTTTGGATTGTTATAATTTGATCCACTTACGTCTGTAAAATAAGATCTCTGTTGACCCATATTACGATTTTGCTGATGGCCACGAAAATACGAACGACTTCCACGGGAGCCTCGACCTAGTCTACGGAAATTATTGTTATTAAAATTTCTCGGATTTATACTGCCCGACCTAGTATTATTATTAAAAGGTCTACCTCGATTGTTATTAAATCTATTTGAGAAACCTCTTCCACGACCACCGTAATTGTTAAATCTATTCGAATTATTATTATTCTGTCTCATATGAAATACAGACATACTAGAATTTGAGAACTTAAGTTTTTCTTCATCTTTTGCGCCTACTATAGCGTCTTTTAGTGTGGAATAGTCCCTAGCTTTTACTATTGTTCGCAGTTCAGTATTTTTTAGTCCATTGGAAAAGGCATTAATTGCAAGTTTTTCGTTGACATTTCTAAGAATTGTAATGTTTCTATCATTGCCATTTGCTTGAGCTATAGTTAAATTGAGAAATAATTCTTCCATCTGTTTTGCGTAGTCGTCAATTGTCTTCCCGTCTTGTCTAATATTATGTAATTCAGTTGCTAACGCAGCTGCAGATTTTTTTGTAAGTAAATGTGTTTTTATATCAGCTAGTAAGCGGTCAATTGTATTGTAAGTATTTTCTAGCCGTAGTTTTGCACTACGCGATAATCTAGTTTTCAGAACGTAATTTATTAAATGTTTTTTACCATCGTCATTCAGCAGTTCGCTATAAAGTTGAATAGAGTCAATTAGTTGATTAGTTGTATCCTCATTACCATCAATACACGGCAACAAGGATGCGGCTGTTCTCAAGTCAAATTTTTCAGTCATATTTAAACTTTTATCACCTTGTACAATGTCTAATACCTCTTCACTTTCCTTACCTTCTACTATAACGCTTAACCTCTCTAATAGTATATGTCTACAATTATAAAGAATTTTCCCGATTTCTTTGATATATTTAGAAGCTGCTTGCTGCTCCGCTGAATCTCTTTCAATTTTACCAAATTCTAATTTTAAAGTACTGAAATTATCTTCTAATATACCGATCTCTAACAACAATTTATGTACTCTTTCTAAATTTACCCTTCTCTCGGTAGGTTCTTTAACAATGTTACTACAAAACTTATGCACGGATGCGTATAGTTCTTTAAAATCACTTAATCCTACACTACTCATTTACCTTAATATTATATAATCCGCTATCCGCTACAGAAGTTTTGCCTCGGGAGTGGTCCTAGAAGCTGACGTGTCCAACGTTGCGAACTAGCGGCATTGCGCCCACAACTAGCCCGTTCCATCGATGCCAGCCCCGGTTTGGGTACCACTGGTTGAAGTTCCCTGATGGGATCGATTTTGGAATCGACCCATATATATCGTCAGGATGAGTTTTTCTTATACAAGTTCTTGACTTCTTCTTATTTCACGCCTTATTTTTCTTTCTAGTTTCTTTTTTGTCCGCAGGCAACAGTAAATCACCCAAACAGTAACAATTATGCCACCTACCATTAATGCAAGCACTTCAAGGAGGGAGACGCCCCTGCTGGATTCTTGCGTTGTCGTTTGTCTACCACTGTTTCCAGCTTGTGCAATTAAAATTTCTTCTTTTGACTGAGTTTTCTCCATTTTCTTGACACAATCACAATAACTTCATCATTACTTTACTTTACCATTGTTTGAATTCAAACAACGACTTTACAAACATCTTAAGGACACACGAACGCCGCTGGCAGGGTCGCCATGTAATCAGCTTGGTTCTCATAGGTTGAGGAGAATTAAGGACATCACGAAAGCTTCGATAAAACTATATTTGTTATAAATTAATATTCGTATATGCTGGCCAAAATGCACAGTATGCAATCTTATATTAATTAAACAATAACCTGATTACCTAATGTAATAATAATCGTCAAAAAGCTGTGCTGGGCAATTGCAATATATTGTGTATTGCTTAACAAATTAACATAGTTTACAGGATATGAAGTCAATACCCTTGTGACCCTTATATACGCGCTTGTCTCTTCACTATTTCAAATTAACCCAGACTAACCAAAACTATCCCAAACTAACCCTAACTAACCCAAGGCATATAAAAATACTAACTATCTAATAAAAAAAAAACTTGCATGACCGGGCGTCGAACCAACTACTTTGCGTTCTAGAGACGCGCACTTCGCCACTTCAGCCAAATTCTCACATCCCTGCTTTTCTCGAAACGTTTTATACAAACGCGTGAAGTGAAAATATGTGTAAATAACATTGACGAGGATCAGGCTTCCCACAGCGGCAAGACGCTAATGAGAATTAAAGAATAAATGTGACAACACAGCGGTGTCTACAAACCTGCCCTGCGCCGTCTGCGCGATTTAAATAAAAACAAAATAATATAAATTGAAAGTCCGCAGTGAAAAGTAGTAGCATTTATAGCAGTTTTTTACAAGTTTTTAATGTTTTTCTATAAAAAAATTGATTCTCCCATGGTTAGTTAATTGTAAAAGTGTCTAATTTACGATAATCCTCTCAAAGAATATCAAAATAGCGTAAAACGTGTGGGTTTATAATGTTAACAGTCACCCACAAGGAAATACAGATGCTATAAATATTTGATTAAGTAAACGTTGGAAGTTATATAGCGATGAAGTCAATTACTATTCTCTATAAAAGGCGCGAGAGCACACAGTTTCTTATTCACATCTGACATTACTTGACATATATAAAAGCGCATGCGTTAACATCAGTGTTACCAATATACAAGCATGACATAAACTAAAGGTGAGTTTACATCTGGCGATAACATAATTTTGATTGCTACAACCACACCCCCGCTCAATCAAAATTTTCTAAGTATCATACAAAAATAAATCCTTATATACTAATCACTTCTCCCTAACATTATTACATAATAACCACATTTTAACTTAGCGTAAAACCTCTAAGGTTTCATGCTAAGTTTGAAACTTTATTAAGGGGTTTGGTAAGTATGTCTGCAATTTGTTCACCACTAGGTAAGTATTTGAGCTCAATAATCCCTTCAATGATTTTCTCCTTTATGAAATGATACTTAATATCCATATGTTTTATTCTTTTTAACTATTCAAACGAAGTACATAAACGAATTGCAAATTGATTATCCTCAAAAATTAAAACTTTAAATTCCCTTATCAAATTCAACCCCAATAACAAATTACGAAGCCAACAGACCTCACTCACACAAAAACTTAGTGCAATAATTTCAACCTCTGTAGTTGACATGGCGACAGTACTCTGTTTCTTGGAATTCCAAGAAACTATGTTTGCAAAAACAAACAAACAAAAATCACTGGTTGACTTTCTGTCAGAAGTGTCGCCATCCCAATCTGCGTCAGCATACCCTGTTAAAATAGCATCATCCTTTTTGTAAAATATTAATTTTAAATTCACTGTCCCTTTAATATACCGTAGCACCCTTTTTAATGAGACTAACAACTTTCCACTAGCACAATTTTGAAATCTAGATAAAAAACTGATATTTGAACATAAGTCAGGTCTTGTCCCTAACATTGCATACATAATGCACCCAATAATCTGTCTGCACTTATGTTCAATATCAATACTTTCAGATTTTTCTAGCTTTAAACAATGATAATCAAAATTAGGGTCCATGGGTGTGACTACAGGTTTACATTCTAACATACCAAATTTGGCAAGCACATTTATTAAATACTGCTTTTGATCTAACAAAATTTCAAAATTGGTAAAGTCTTGCTCTACTGATATCCCCAAAAAATAATTTAAAAGACCTAAGTCTTTCATTTCAAATGACAAATTTAAATTTAACTTTAAATTATTGATTTCCTTAGGACATGACCCAGATATTAAAATATCATCAACAAAAATCATTACGTAAATAACAATCCTTGAAGTAACCTTAATATACAAACAATTGTTACACTTGTTCTTATAAAACCCTTCATTTAACCTAAAATTATCAAAATTTTCGTACCAATAAAGTGGAGCCTTTTTAAGACCATAAATTGCCTTTTTTAATTTACATACTTTTCCGTTCATTTCACACCCTTTTGGTAAGTACATATACAAGTTTTCTTTCAGTTCCCCATGCAGAAATGCGTTGCAGACATCGATTTTGTTTGTCCATCATCCCAACTGCCCAACCTTTCTGAACACACACGGACAAAATTGTTCTGACTGTAGTCAATCTGACTACAGGACTGTACACATCCTCCAGAACATTTTGTTTAAATCCCCTTGCAACCAGTCTGCATTTAAATTTACAGATTTTACCCTCTTTATTTTTTTTTTCAGCTTAAAAACCCATTTACTATCTATTATCTCACCTTCATTTGGCTTTTCGACAAGTTGCCAGGTATCATTTTCGACTAAAGCCTTCATTTCCTCATCCATAGCTTCTTTCCAGTTTCTTGCATACTTACTATTTATGGCTTCATCATATGTTACGGGTTCATCTATATCTAAGTTGAAGAAACTCATATCGTAATCTGTATACACACTCGGTACCTTTAATGCTGGGAAGGGCCTTAATCTTTCACTTCTGGGTCTTAAAGATGTTTCATTTATTTCCTCTTCTCTTATGGGATCTGCTTCTTCGGTATTAAATACATTCTGTAAATTTTCTGATGTCTCATCCATCATATCTTATTGCATGTCTTCTTCATGGGATTTGCCGACTTCTAGATCTAACGAGACAAATTTTTCCAATAAAGGCTCTTCATGTTTGTGTTCTTTCATATCAAAGATTATTTCCCTTTCTATGGCCACCTTATTTTCTTTTTCATAAAAAATTCTATACCCCTTTACATTTTCAGAATACCCAAGAAATATTTTTGCCCTTCATATCTAATTTCTTTCTTTTTTCTTTATGAATATGTGCCCAAACGTCCGTCCCAAATATCCCTTTTACCATGTTTAAACTAAAAGATTTATTAAATAATACCTCAAAAGGTGTCTTTCCTTCAACGGGGCTGGTACCTGTTCGATTTAGCAAAAAAAAACAGCTGTATTTGCTGCCTCCGCCCAAAATTTCTTTGGCAACTTACTCTCAGCTAGGATAGCTCGGACAGCCTCCAGAATGGTTCTAAACTCCCTCTCTGCTCTGCCGTTTTGTTAGGGAGTATAGGCTACAGTAAACTCTTGTTTAATGCCTTTATTTTTACACAAACTACCCACAGAAGAGTTTATAAGTTCAGTACCATTATCGCTTCGTAACACCTTAACACTTTTCCCAGTTTGATTTTCAAAATAAATCAAAAAATCTTTTAGTTTTTCATAAACATCACTCTTATTTTGAATAAAATATATGAACCTGTATTTGCTAAAATCATCTTTTAACAAAAAAATGTAACGGGAATTGTTTAAAGAACACTTCCATAGGGCCACACAAATCCAAATGTATAAGATTACCCGGTTCTTTTGCTCTATTTTCATTTACATAAAATGGCTCTCTACATTGCTTTGCCTCAACGCAGGATCCATAAAATGGATCAGTTTGTTTAAAATGTATGATATTATTATTTAAAAAAAATTTTGTGTACCTAAAATTTTGATGCCCTAAAGCTTTATGCCACCACATTATGTCAAAAATTTTTGTTAAATGGCAAGTACTCGCTTCAAAATTACTAACATTTTTATCTTGACTTTGATTTTGACACGTGTGGTCAGAGGGGCCAGATATCTTAAACAACATTTTAAACAATTTATTACTTCAGATAGCAACTGCTATAGGAATACCCTCTGTATTAATAAATTGAGCCTGGTCAGCATTAGAAAACATTGACAAACCCTTGTCAAGGGCTTTGCCGTGAGAAAACAAATTAATTTTTAAATCAGGCACATAAAAAACTTCATGCAGAGAAACTGAGAGAAAACTAGTACCATTAAAAGATAGTAAACACATTTTACCTTGACCTTTTACTTCTAGAGTAGCACCATCACCAATCTTTACATATCTAGGCACCTCTAAGTTCTCGTAAACACAAAACATATCTCTGTCTTTGCACATGTGTTGGGACGCCCCACTGTCCATATACCATTCCAAATTTACTCTGATTCGATGTCGGAAACAGCCACCAAAGCCATACCATCATTTGCACCATTTTTCCTGTCCTCCTCATATTTCTTCTTTTTTGCAAAACAATCCCGTAACAATACCCACACTCAATATTTTTACACTGGTGTTTCAGGTGTCCAATTTTGACACACAAAAAATACATTTTTTACTTTTGTTTTGATTCTGTTGTGACATTTCACGGGCTGGAGCGTGCGATGACTGGGATGTTGCCGCCCGTTGAAATGTCATTAGGGCCACAGATTTTTCATCGTCGTGATTCAGCCGCTCCTCTTCGATCAACAGACGGGCTGTTAGATTATTTATGTTTTGATTTTCATTCGGCACGCTCTCCCAAGCAGAGCGGAAATGAATATATTTTTGTGGCAGAGACATAATAATATTGGTGATTATCATTTTTTTTAGGAATGTCCTCGCCATTTTGTTTCAGCTTAGCGTGCAAATTATTGACTTTAGATACAAAACTGTTAATTGTGTCATTCTCAAACTTTAAATTGTAAAATTGCCCATTTAACAGGTGGGAACTCACCTCAGATTTCCGTTCGAAAATGCTCTCTAATTTTTCCCACATTTCATTTGCGGATTGACATTGCATTACATGTGATACTATGTCTTCCTCCATCCTGAGAACAAGAGCTTCCTGAGCACGGGCATCTTTTAGCTTCCATAAAAAAAATAAATAAATAGAAATAAATAGAAATAAATTCTTGGTTTAGAGTAACTCTCTACCTCTCTAACCCTAATTAACTAGAGTAAAAAGACAAGCGCGCTAACCCAAATTACCCCAAACTAACCCAAACTGACTCAAACTAACCCAAAATTATCATATAAAAAAGTTTAGTTTTATGGAAAACAAAACATTTGCGGAGAAAAGGAAAATTATTTTTCTGTTAGTATTCTTGTGTAGAATCATCCTATAGAACCATATTTTTTGTAGCCGATTTCCGCTATTCTACACTACAAAGAAAATCATTAATTAGGCATTTTCATATAAAACTAATAACACCGTTTTAATTAATAGGTTTTTCTGGACCGGACTATGACAAAAAAAATATTGGGAAAATTATCTAAATATAGGTTTTAGCTAATTTATCATATAAAAAAAATCTAGTTTTCTGGAAAAGAGAAAAGGAAAATTATTTTTGTGCTAGTATTCTTGTGTAGAATTACCCTATAGAACGATATTTTTTGTAGCCGATTTCCGCTAAAAGAAACTTGAGCCTTCAACTCCACTGGTGACCTCATATAGGCCCTTGGCCATTAGCACCAACTTGGCTTGAAATTTCCATACATTCCAATTGGCATTATTCAATTTATTGATAACTTCCATTGTACAACAGATACTTATTTTTTACTCTATATTTTAGCACGCACGTGCACACAAAAAAACGTTTACTTCAGATTACTACCACCTATTTATCTGCTGGGCCCATAACCTGTGGGGGAAGCTAACTGGTGGCAGTAATAAAACACAAGGAAATACAGATACTATAAGTATTTAATTAAGTAAACCTTGGAAATTATATAGCGATGAAGTCAATTACTATTCTCTATAAAAGGCGCGAGAGCACACACTTTCTTATTCACATCTGACATTACTTGTCATATAAAAGCGCATGCGTTAACATCAGTGTTACCAATATACAAGCATGAAATAAACTAAAGGTGAGTTTACATCTGGCGATAACATAATTTTGATTGCTACAACTACACCATACTCTAATTCGGCTCTGCATGGCCTTAGTACTGTTTTTAATAATATCACATGTTTACTGTAGAGATATCAGTTTTTGTATTGTTAATATTCTGATAATTGGCTTCTACCATTTTTAAGGTTTTGGAATTTCTTTCCCCATATTTTATACTTAGCGATTTAACCTCCTCAATTGCCGAAGCTAAAATTTGAAAATTATCGCTGCCTTCCCTATTGTTACTTTTAATACAATCTTTGCAACTGTATTTGACACAGGGAGATCTTTTCTTCACTGTAACACCTTTTTGTTCTGACCCAGTAAGGGTGGAACAGTTAATAGATCAGTAAGTCTGACACGCATCACATTTAGCATGATAATATGAATCTGATTCTTCAGCATTACAAGCTTTGCATTTCACATAATTTTGTCTGATATTTGCCGGACTATAGAGGAAAGCAGTTTAAGATGGAATAAATAAAAATGTATTCTATTCGGCCGGGTTTTAAAAACCAGATAAGGATTGCTTGTTTGTTGATAGCAGGTGCAAAAAAAGAAAGAAAGTTTATTTTAACTGCTATTGTTCTCCTTTAAAAGTGAACTAATTCAAAGATAACAAATGCTTTAATCATGAGGTTGATACAAAGTGCCGTATACACCACAACACTAAATCTGTGAAAAACTCAAAATAATTGGATCACTACAGCCACCGGAAACAAATGTGAAACGCGGAACCAACACAAAAACCGTCCGACTTCAACGATATCTAACAATTTCCTTGGGATATACAGGGTATTTTCGAAAATATTGTCATGGCATGGTGGAGGAAGGGTAAGAAAAATTAGCGGGGGATACAAACACATTTTTTGGAGCACGACGTAGAGCGAAGTGTCCGCGTTTCCTGCCACGTCATCGTGCAGCTAGGTTAGCATGGTCCCAGCAACATCGCGATTGGACAATAAATCACTGGAGAAACTGTTTTTTTTGCGACGAAACAAGATTTAATATTTTTCATTCGGATGGTAGAATTCCTGTTTGGGTTAGTCAAAGAGAGCCGAATGAAAGGTATGCCGAAGAAAACATGGCAACTCAAGAAGCCTTTGGCGGAGGAGGCATCACAGTTTGGACGGGGGTAATATACAATGGGAAATCCGACATTTTCACTACCATGCAAACAGTTAATGCTGTAGTTTATAGAGACGATGTCTTACTTCCCATTGTTGTACCATTTGCTAGAAATTATGGCCATGATTTTCTTTTAGTTGACGAAACGCACGGCCTCACCGAGTGCAAATTGTGAGGGAAGCTTTGCAGGCTAATGACATAAATCGTATGGATTGGCCTGCAAAGTCTCCGGATTTGAATATTATAGAGCATGTGTTGTCTCATTTAAAATTATTAGGGAGATATAGAGATGTTGTCCCAGAAACTTTAAATGAGCTTTCCGAAGCACAATACAAGAGGAATGGCATAACAAACCCCAAGATTTCATTAATAATTTAGTATACAGCATGCCTGGGAGATGCCGTGAAGTTATTCGTCTTCGTGGACGGCCAACTAAATATTAAGGTGGCCACAAGTTTTTGTTACGTAGTTATAAGTTTGTTATTTCATAATAATTTTGTATTAACAGCTGTCACGAGAGTGTTTTTAAAAATTCGGTTGTAAAATATCACTGGAAATTGGAAAAAATAGGTATCGAAAATTAATCAAAAGTGATATCAAAAGAGACACAAGGGGCCAAAAAGAAGACACAGTTGAAGGAAAAGAGCTATATGAAGATATTAGAAAGTAAAATAATAAAAAAAAAACAAAAGGCCTTACCTAACCTCACAAAAACACGCTCCTGTATTTTTGGCGCAAAAATCCTAGTTCTAACCACACTCTTTTGGCAAATTGTCACACTCTTCTTATTTCTACGCTGGGAATCAACTACCAAGGCTAAGTCAAATTTTAAAGCGGAGAAGTGGGCTGAGAAAATTAGACAACCAGACATACACTAATGGCAAATATCTGTCCAAAGTGCAATAAAAGTACGAATAATACATATGCAATACAATGCAATCTATATTCGGCATGGTATCATGCAAAATGTATAGGAATAACATCGACGAATTTAAATGTTTATCAAAAAGAACTTCAAAACCCCAAAGGAAAGCGATGGCTGTGTGGAAACTGTGGCAAAAAGGAAGGGGAGGTAACTCCAACAAAAACACAATCCCAAAAAAAAAGACGTTTCGTTAGAAGATTTGATAGCGAAATTAAATAGAATGGATGAAAAATATGATAAAGTATTGGAGATGTATAACAAATAAATCCAGATAAACCAGGAACTAAGAGATGAAATTAACAAACTTAAAACACAATTGGAAAAGATCGAATCAGATAAAGAAACACCTACAGCAGTGGACACAACAGCTACAATAAGAGAGATTGGCGAAAGAGATGCAAGAAAAACTAATCTAATGGTCTTTGATTGCATAGAATCGGACGAAACAGAACACGGTGATCTAATCAAAATCACGGACATGATAAATGCAGTGTGTCCAGACAATGGAGACAAAGAATATTAAAGTAAAATGGAGAGGAAAGCAAAATTCTGAAAGACCGAGGCCATTGAAAGTAGTTTTGGAATCAGAACAGCAAGTGAGAACAATGTTCTTCAAAGCAAAATAACCCACGAAACTAGCACTGTATAGTAACTTTGCATTGAGTTTTGACAAAACTAAATAACAGATCGAAGAATATAAACAGCTACGAGCAGAGATGGAACGGAGAAAGTTAAATGGTGAGGAGGATCTGAGAATTAAATATTTCAACAACATTCCAAGAATTATAAAGGTGGCAAAAAACTGATTACTACCAAAACAAAGGAAGGACCTGTGATGAGAGAACAAGAGACTGAGAATATATTGATGGACGAACCTACTTCTGGAAAGGATGGGATGGAGTGTATGTTGATGCACCAGAATATTCAGTGTATTCGAAATAAAATTGAAGATATTGAATTGAGCATTAATATGATGCCAACGAAACCGCAAATAATATGCTTTACCGAAACATGGCTAAAACAAGAAGGAAAATATTTGAAAATAGAAGGATACAAAATGGCAACCTGCTTTTCAAGGAAAGGAATGGAACATGGGGGAACCTGTATACTAGTGGCTGATGGAATCAATGCAGTAAGCGTTCCAGAGATTGAGACGATGAGCATAGAGGGACAATTGGAGTGTTGGTGTATAAAGGTTACTGAAAGAAAGCAAAGGTTGATTATTTTGAGTGTGTATCGTACAAATTTGGGTAATTTTGGTCTTTTTCTGGAAACCTTGGAAGAAATTTTAAATGTCATAAATTGTAGATTTAAAATGTATAAAATTATATTGGTAGGGGACTTCAACTGTAATTTGTTTGTAAAAAATAGGGATTCTGACATAATGTCAACTAATGGTCTAACACAGCAGATATATACAGCAACTGGGGTCACAAAAACATCTAGCACCTTAATCGATAATATTTTTATCAACTTTGACGATTTTAATGAGTGTGGGGTCTTGGATCTTGGGCTTTCTGATCACTATGCTCAAACATTAGTATTTAACATTAAAAAAGCGGAAGAACCACCAAAAAGTATTTTTAAACGAATTTTTTCTAAGGCTAGAAGGCAACATTTTCGTAATGAACTGTTGATCGATGATTGGGATGGGCTACTGGTAATGGTAGAGGTTGATGAAGCATACGGTCTCTTTTTCCATCAAATGACATCTAAATTAAACCAGGTCTTTCCCAAAAAAATTATAAAAATATAAACAACATAAGGGCAAAGACTTGGATAACAAGGGGCTTAAAAACCTCTTGTCAAAAGAAGAGGTATCTGAGGAGAAAAATGTTAAGGGGCGAAATAACAAAAAACTAATCCAAACCTAGGCTAAAAAATTAACATCATTATGCAAAAAAGCTAAAAAAGAATGACGTATATAAATAGCATTAATACTGCAGAAAATAAAGGAAAGGCAACATGGGAATTAATTAAAAAAGTTACCAATAAAAAGACTAAAACTGATAATAATATTCTGGAGAACTTAAGGGACTCGATGCCCTCTGTATCATCTCATGAACTGCTTAATCAGGTGAATGATTACTTTCTCAGTGCGTGTCCAAATCTAAATCAACAATCTAACATCAATTATAAGAATATGAAACGAAATGAAAACTGTCTTGTTTTTGGGCTGACTGATAGAAAGGAAGTGATGAGTTGTATAAAATCGCTGAAGAATAAGAAATCAGTGGGGGATGACGAGATACCAGTGGTCTGTTGAAGGATACTGCAGATCTAATAGCAAAGCCATTGGCTCATATCATTAACCTTGTTTTTTGCACAGGGTCATATCCAGAACAGTTAAAAATAAGTAATGTAAAAGCTATTTACAAAAAGGGGGACAATGCCAACATTAAAAACTATAGACCAATATCGTTACTATCTAATATCAACAAAATAATAGAGCAGATAATATATAATAGAGTGTATAAGTTTGTTGAAGACAATTTACCCTTCTCAAATAATCAAAACGGCTTCAGACAGGGCAAAGGAACAAGCAGCTAATATGGGAAAATCAACAATGGCACTGTGTATAGATCTCTCGCGAGCGTTCGACTCTGTAGATCATGAAGTCTTACTTAAAAAGCTGGAAATCTGGGGCATAAGGAGTGTCCAGTTGAGTCTAATAAGATCATATATGGAGAATCGAAAAGAACGAGTGGTGGAGATAGATGGCCAGGGTATGTTAACTAAATCAGACTTGAAAAATATGACAAGGGGTGTCCCGCAAGGGTCAATACTGGGTCCACTTTTGTATGTTATTTACACTGGTGATCTTGACAGTATCGTGAGCCAGCACACTATATCTTATGCGGATGATACGACAATTTTGATTGAAGAAAATTCGGTTGAGGCATGTAGTGATCGGGTTGTTCAGATCATGTCTATCTTGGACAACTGGTTTGCTAATAATAATCTTATATTAACTGTAGAAAAAACACAGCTCGTAAGTATGAATAGGGATTATAAAAGAGACATATCACTGACTTACAAGGGTAGCTTAAATAGTAATGAGGAATGTGTATCATTTTTGGGTGTAACTCTGGATCGCAGGCTTGATTGGAAAGAACATATAAATATCTTATCACAAAACTTGGCTAAATATGTGTATGCATTAAAGATGTTGTCAGAAAGTCTGGGAGCAAACACTGCATTGGTCGCCTATCAGGCATATGTATGCTCAAGGATAAGATATGGGATTATATTTTGGGGAAACTCTGTAGCTGCCAATAGAGTATTTATACTACAAAAAAAAGTGCTTAAGAAAAATATTCAGGATAAACCAGAGGGAAAGCTGTAGACCATACTTTGTACAGTATGCATTATTAGCCTTTGCGTCACTCTACATACTGGAGGCAGGCATCTTTGTAAAAAAACATTCTGATCTTTTTGCTGACTCAGTTAATGAACATCATTATAATACCAGAAAAAAGGGGACTATAAAACTGAAAAAACAAAGTATACATATATGCAGAGAAGTGTCAGAATTGTTATTAAGAAAATTTGGAATAAACTTCCCATGAATTATAGAAACTTAAACCTAATGATTTAAAAAAAAAACTTAAACTTTCTTGAAAAAAAAAAGCATATTATGTTTTGAATGAACATTTTAGGGATGAAATAAAACAACTGTGATATTCTGGTGTATATGTCTATTTGTGAGTTCATAAGTAGGTGATAGTATATGTTATGTAATTGGATAACTGTATCTTGTGATTCTTGTAAATATTTATATATTTGTTCTTATTTGACACGTTCTATGCCTATTGGGCGATGGTTAGAACTAATAAAGACTTTATTTATTATTTATTTATTTAAGTTTTCGTTATGGTCTGATACCTACCCTTTACATCTTTAAGTTTTTTTGTCGTCCATTGTTGGGCATCAGATTGATTTTTAGTTCCTTTTTACTGTTAACGTTGTTTACGTCTACCAATTCTACGAGGGGTGTTTTTTGATACACTTTGTATTAGATATGTAAAAATGTTTAGGTACAACCTTCATATTCAGGGTGTCTTACGATCGATAGTACGAGGTGGGTGTTACCACAAGTACCGAATTCGGTAACTCAATTGGTACTATTTAATTGTTTGTATCATGACAAGAGTTGAATTTAGGTACAATGTATTAAAATGTTAAGTGGAACCCAAAAATGTAACAATATACAGGGTATTTTATATAAAATATAAAGTTTCTATTACTCTTTAATAGAATCGGTAACACTGTATAGCTAAAAATATTTTTAGACGATAGCGCATGTCCTCTTATGTAAGTAACCACATTTTTTTCAAAGGTCTGCTGCTGAGTGTGCCAGGAACGTTTAAGGTACCATTAACCGTACAAACCCTGTAAATTTGTAATAAAACCCTACCAATAGTAATAAACCCTACCAATAGTACCAGTAGCCGTTTTATAGACATAAAAATACTAGAATTTCGTTATAATAATCATTCAGTTCTAAAAAGTCAAATGGATTTAAAAAAACACTACAATATTGTTAAAAAATTAGGTTTATACCTTTACGCCTTAAAATTCTTTAAAAATGAGGTTAGGGTGTAATACAAAAAAACGTTTCGGTAAGAGAGTCTAATTTAGATAAATCAAGTAACGAAGTTAAAAAAAAAAATACGTTTTATTATACTTTCTCTAGCTCTGAATGTTCGATGCATCAAAATATTTTAAAATCATGAAATTTTAGAAATGAAACCTACTGTAAACTTTTCAGACTCCTGTATGTTGTAATTGTATTTTTTCCTGCCAGGGGCATTAGAAATAATAAAAAATGTAGCACAATGAGTTTGATTTGGACTATCACTAATGATTTAGGAAATTTTATGTAATGCCATGTCAATATTTTCGAAAATACCCTGTATATCCCAAGAAAATGAGAATTTCAAAAAACGCAACAAACTGTTTGTATCTAATCGTAGATTATTCTGGTGTATATAAGAATAAATAAAATATTGTTTTGTAAAAAATATCCTTGAATAAAATGTTCTAAAAAATGCAGGGTTTTAGTTTACACCCTGTACAAACATTTTCCGGTCATACCTGACGTTCCAGCAGCAAAGGGTAAAATCTACATACCTTGAGCAAAAAAACGCCGCAAACCGCGTTTCAATTTGGCTTACCGATTTTAAAATATAGAACCTTAAAAATCCCCAAGAAATTACGTTATGCACTTCGAGTGTCCAGCAGTTTGTACATTTTGGACGTCCTATATAATTTTTCAAAAAATTCTTCATATTTTTAAAATTATTTCTAATTAAATATATTACTGTTTCTTTAATTTGTTTTTAGGCTGCTCTTATAATGCAAGTTCTTCAACTGTCTGATGAACAAATCGCTATGCTGCCGCCAGAACAGAGAAACAGTATTTTGGTTCTGAAAGAGCAAATAGCAAAAAGCGCCCAAGGACGTTAAGTGCATACATATTGGTTAATATCGGGTTAGATATTCGAAATTCATATACCATTTCCATGAACCCAGTGGCAGTTTTTTGAGGCATAGGAAATTGGTTTAGCAGTATAGG
>MU182132.1:176476-235822 GCA_016904865.1 Pissodes strobi
AAATGCAAAGCAGTTGTATGAACCAATAAGTATTGCGACAATAAAAGCAAACCGAAGGTTTCGAAGCAGCTCAATTTTACTAGCTGTTCTAGACAGACACTGTTAAATTCTAGTCTTCATGCAAGCTATTTTAGTAAAAATACAAGTAGGTACTTAACTAGTTAGTTCGCCACATGAACAAGATAGGGCTTTCCGAAGAAACGGGATGCCGCTTGTGCTTGGAGGGCGAAGAAACAATGGAGCATGTTTTATGCTGCTGTCTGCTAATGGAAAGAACCAGACAAACTATCCACCCCCAGACAGCTATTCGATTTCATGGCCTAGTGGAATCTACAGATGTGGACCACAATAGACCAAGGGTCGCACAAATACACATACAATTACAAAATACAATAGTTTAGTAGAGTTACAGTTCTATAGTTGATATTATATCATCTTCATTTTTATTGTCAATGGAAAATATTATTACTTCATGAAGCACTTTATCTAAATTACTTAATATACTCGATCAGCACTGGTAGTTTTGTCCGAACACAATGTTTTTTTATGAACAAATTGCTCACAAACTCTTCACGTCTTCTGACCTGACAGAAACACAGACATTTGCACACTTGGGTACCCTTGAGCTGGTTCATTTAAATAGAAAAAGGACTAGTTTCTTTTTCCTTTCAATTATCCATCCTCAAGTTCATTAGTCTTGATATCAGTTTCATGTAGCGCTGTAAAAGATATTGCTTCATTTCGTTGTAAGTAGTTGCTCTATACAAACTTTCAGCAATAGCCCCTTTCCATTTCTCGACATTCACTCTAATCTTTCTGCGTTTAGTGTGGACATTCTCTTCATCAACTTTACTTAAATATTGTGAACTAATTAAAATCATTAATTAAATATCACCCTGTCGTTGAAAAATGTTATATAAACATTCACTGGTAATTATAAACAACTTGAGCGGTCGACGGGAGCGATTTTAATTCTTAATGATGCAGCCATCAGCATTTTGTAGCATATAAATACGTAGGCAAACGCCAAGTTAATCAGGCTTTCGGGTCTCTCAAACCGCTCAGTCTAGTTGCGGGGCAGTACACAGGTACGTCCACTTCTAGCTGTTCTATCCCACAACCCCCATAACTGAGAACACTTATGCACAGGTATAAGTAGGTTGTCGAGCCCTTACCTAACCTGGATGAACGTATGCACAGGTATACGGCATTCGGGGGCTACTAAAAGTATAGAGAGAGTCGAATTTATGAAGTATCAGAACTTCCAGTAAAGGGATAGTTTTGGGGAGTTTTAAAAAGTAGTGAAAGTGCCTTAGCAATTTGTGATAAACTTAAAAGACTTACCTTATAAATATCAGAACAAATACCTAAATAAAAGACAACTCCGCTCACATAAACTTTATTAATAAAATAGTGACGTCGCTTGCTAGAAAAACTTTGAACTAGGACTCCCTCGAGAAGATATGCATTTCATATTAATTGGGTATAGTGTAAACTCTTAATTCATCTATAATCTTAAACCCCCTTTATTAGTATACAGTCTGACCGTTGTTAAGTTTGTTTGTAAATAAACTTGTTACTGTTTTTATCGATGGGTCTCCTTTATTATCTCTTCTCAACTTGACGTAATGCGTTCCTAAATCCGAGCTACTCTCCTACACGCTAAGTAAGGCGTGGCGTCACAGATAAAAATACAATTCGTGACAATATGAAGGACATCCAGGTATCTCCCACAAGAAACCGTTTCGAAATATAACTATAATATCTACATGTTATAAAATAATTAGATAAATGAAAAACTGAGTGAAAAATATTAATGTAAACAAATGAGTCGACCATCAATTTGATCGACATGTGATGACCTGATGACTCATCCTTGCCTAAAACCGCCTGCTTCCTGGCCTTGTCGTATAGGTCGCCGTGGTATTACCCATATATTATAAATATATAATGATATTACCACTGCTCATGTATTACAAGACAATGGTATTCGAGTCTTTCCTCGTACGTCCTGGTTCCCCGTATTATCCAAGAAAAATAATCTAGAGAAGGATGGTTACATCACTTATCGTTGCCCGTACCACATCAGAGGGCTTCATAGTTGCGCGCGCATCACATTGTTGACAAAAATGCCTCATATTACTATATTTAATACTCCTATATCGTGTGTCGAGCCAAAAGTTGTTCGAAATCAAAACGAGGTAGAATGATCGATGTGTACTTTAAGCGTTGAGCGCATGTCAATGATTTCAACCAATAAGCGGTGCCCCTTCGATTATCGATCGCCTCCACGTGTGCGTGGACGTATAGAGCGCCGGATTGTCAGCTTGTTTCTCGTTTGCCGTATATATAGTCGTCCAACTATTATTCCGCGCTAGCTCATGCGCAAATTAACCATAGTACACATCAAGCAAGTGCAACAAGTGCATCCTCGGCGAACTGCAGTTCCATAGTATACAAATTTGACACACGATATAGGAGTATTAAATATATGCTCATATTACACTTTACGCATAGCCCTCCGCTCGCTCGCTGGCTACGGGGGCGCAGCTGACAGAAACTAACTAAAAAAAATGAGCGAGTCTGTTATAGTACTCTTGTGGTACTCGGCATGCACAAATATTTGAGCAGCCCTCGTATTATCTGCGCATGGGTATAATGTCGCAGCCGTTTTACACATTTCCGTCCCCATCCGCATGCACATTTCCGTCCCATTTGCCGAGATTTACCCTCATACCGCCGCGTAATATGTTTACACATAAAATGCTCTAAATGAAAAACTTTTTACACATAACATTAAGAATTAAAAAAAAACATCTTTTTCCAATGGAATTCAACTATATACGTATATGAATCCAACCCAAGCCGCCGGCGCCGTATCGCAGACTCAGCATCCAACCACGTACCAGTTGGCAGCAATTCGCTAGACCCTAAATATATGGTGTTTGTCAACAATGTAATGCATGGGCATGGGCCACTCTGAAACCCTCTGATGTGGCACGGGAGTGTCGTGACCATATATGTAATAAGAAGCATTTTAAGATCCTTTACACAAATATTGCACTATGTAAAAATCGACCTCTCCTATTGGTCGATCCATCTCGTATTACAATATGTCTTCCTGATGCAATCAATTTCTGTCAAGAGCTCTCGTGGTGTAGAGGTTTAGATAACTGGGTCTCATCTCGACGACCCGTGTACAAACCCCGTTGCTTTTTTTTTAAGATTATGTTTCTAAACAGTTTTTTTCTTGATTTTGGGTATGCCTTGGGCTAGCACCTGGTTAGTTTCCTTTTCTTGAGCCCCCGTAGCGAGCGGAGGGCCATGCGAATTGACCATTAGGAGAGGCCGATTTTTATGTAGTGCACTATTTGTGTAAAGGATCTTATAATGCTAATAAGAACATATATGGTCGTGACGTAGCCATGCGACAAATCGCCAACAAACATATATGGCAAATACGTACAGACAAGATTCTACACATAGAATATTGAAAATCTTTGATTCTACAAATGTGTTTAAAGCGAGAAAGACCATAGAGGAATCTATATTCCTCTATGGAGAAAGACATAAGTTTATCCATATTAGATACATGCTTTTTTCCTGTTCTGTAGATACATGTACGATTTAGAAAAAAGCTTAAGAGATTATCACATAATTAACGCATAGATTATAATATTTTCTCGAAAGGCACTAAATGTTAGTTGGTACCTTTCTGAAATAAACCAGTGGCGGACATACAGTGTTGCCAGATCAGTTTTACAGTTAGGTAGTAGATTGATGTCAAAAAAATAGTAGATTGATTAAAAAAATAGTAGATTACAAATTCACTGTCTAGCTTTAAAAAAAAACATACCTATTCATGGTAAAACTGAAGTAAAGCAGAACTAATACCACTAACCACTAACAGTAAACTAATAACACTTGTTATTCAGTCGGGTGTAAACCATTGACGCCGACACAGGACACAGACACACAAGTGACAAGTCGTAAGTATTAGCAGAGACAAGATTAGTAAAATGCTAATGACATTTAAACGATTCAAAGAATGAGCCGGTGAATCCCTAATATCATTTCCTTTTATTGTATAAAAGCATTTTAAGATCCTTTACAGGCGTAGCCGACTATATCAAAATCGGCCTCTCCTATTGGTCGATCCGCATGGCCCTTCGCTCGCTACGGGGGCTCAGGAAAAGGAAACTAACCAGGTGCTAACCCAATCTAACCCAAGACATACCCAAAATCACGAAAAAAAACTGTTTAGAAACATAATCTTTAAAAAAAAATTTAAAAAAAACAACGGGGTTCGAACCCGTGTTTTCTAAGTGAGACTCAACGATCTAAACCTCTACACCACAAGAGCTCTTGCGAGGAATTGATTGCATCACGAAGACATATCGTAATACGAGATGAATCGACCAATAGGAGAGGCCGATTTTGATATAGTCGGCTACGCCTGTAAAGGATCTTTAAAAGTCAATGCTTATATGTATATAGAACTAGTCGTGGTGGTGCCATCTTTTAAAAGTACTTAAAATTAGCAACGTAATTCCACTTCACAAAAATACTTAAGATGTAAAGATGCCTCAAAGCAACGAAGCTCAAACGCGCATCAAAGCCTGGCAAATACACACACTGCTAGGCCGGACGTCTGCGCTTCCTTTTTCTCCCCCAAACGTTTTATAGCATCGTGGCGTCAGCCTCCAACGATTCCATTACATCTCCTTCCTGCAACTGGCGAGTACTCAAACCAGCCAATGATTGTACATAGAATAAACGTATGCATGAAGTATGAATGTAATACATGAAGCGTGAATGTTTATAATAAATAACCTACCTAAATGTAAGGTTGTAAATATTTACTTTAACGACTAACGTCAACTGTTTTCTATCATACGGGCTTGGACCCATAAATGTATATATATATATATATATATATATAGTGCGAATGAAGTATGAATGATTGAAAGAAGAATGACTGTCTGTATATATGTACATAATAAATGTTTGTATCCGTCTAATCAGTAAGCCAAAGAAACGAGAAATGGAGTTTTTCATTTAGTTTTCTCCATATCGCCCACCTGCCAACACATGCCACCTATCTAAAACCATCACTCCACAATACAGCCTATCGGCAGCCAATACTTAAGCACACTTGAAGGGCGCGCCCATGGAAGTTAGTTCCATACAGCATGGTCGCGAAACTACTTGTTACATAATGTAACGCCATTAGATAACACCGATCCCCAGCAGGGTATTTGACTGTTGCGTGGTCCCGTAGCTACCCATTTGGGCAAGCAGGGTCTATAAACACAATATGTACATACTTAATTTATAGTTATATTAGACAGTAGGAGTAGGGCACAATGACTTTGTATAATTCTATAAATAAATGATACTACTACTACTTAAGATGTTATGTTAGAATTTTAAGAATTCTGTTTAATTTTTAATTTTTTCTTGTAGTTTTAGCATATTTATTCAAGTATTCTGTTTTTCTCTAAATAATAGTAGAATTTACCTTTAAGAAAGTAGAATAGTAGCCAAAGGTCAAAAATAGTAGATCTACTATAAAAATAGTAGATCTGGTAACACTGCGGACATATCACCGGGCAGTTCGGTGCGCCGCGCGCCGCCCTGGGGCCCAAGGTTCAGAAGGGCCCCACGATGCCTTAACTTAGTTTTAAATATACAAGGGGTAGGGGTCCCTAAATATATTTTGCCCTGAGGTCCACGCGTCCCTAGATCCGCCGCTGACATAAACGAATTATATAATATATAATATTATTTGTAGCTATCTAAAATATCACATCCAAAGAGAAAGGTTGAACATTATTTAGTTAAAAATTACCTTTATTCTAGAAACAAGTATATTTGTATCAAGTACCCTAACAGCAGAAAGATATCATAAAAACGCCTTAAAGATGCCATGTTCAGTTATTCGAGAATTTCAAGACATATTACAGATGTCCTGTTTACGCCTTGCGTCGTCTTTAGGACATCGAATGTTACAAACAAACAATGTCGTAAAGACGTATTTATATGACATCTTAAAGACGAACTCATTTTAAAACCATTTTTCTATAAATTAAAAAGCTCATTTTTAGAAAAATATGTAATTATCTGTTATTATCAATAAACTAAATGTTACATGTTTAATGTGATTGGTTCTTCTGCGATCTGAGGCCCTCCTTAGCCACGCCTGGATGGCAACCTCTGCAGCTTCGTTAATGGATTTTCCAAGTTCTGACTGCTCAGCGGCCTCTACGTTTCGACACTTTCAGCACGATAAACGCAACGATACAAACCACAAAGTAATACAATTTACATATCTCAAATTCACAAGCCGAAATCAAATTTTATCGAGAACGAACAACAGTTTACGCGCCGGGCAGCAGGTGGCGGTGCCGGTGACGCTGACGCTTTAAAATGGAAAAATGGCCGCTCCAACCTGCAATACAGAACCAGTGTTGCCACATGAAAAACCTAAACACTCCTGATTAATGACAAAATAACAACTTTTACTCGCAAAATATTATCAAACTAGTTTAAAAAAGAGGGACCTACTAAAAAAATCAAGCGATTTTATGAAAAATGATTGCATAGATTGAAAATGAAATAAAAAATTACGATTATAAATAGAGATGCGTGCGAATAAAAATTAAATTATTTGTTATATGTATATAAGGATTATAAAGCAATTTCTATTAAACAGTTTTTATGATATTTTAATTGCCACATATCACTAATAATATTGCAATACACCTACAAACATTTCCAAAATACACAAATTTCGGTTAAAATACCTATAAATGGCAACACTGTAGACCTTTACTGTTGTCTGTCCATTTCGTTTGTTCAAGGTCAAGAATCAACAAGTACAAAGTGCTCGTGAGGCTTAAAAAAAACGTCTTAAAGACGTTCATCTGAATCAACTTTAAGACGTCTTTTGAAGGATGTATTAAAGATGTCGTGTTTAGGTCTTCAGACGTTCAGGGATTATATGGACATAAACACGACGTCCTTGAGATGTGTGGTGTGCTATCTGGGTACTGATATTCAAAATACATAGTAATTTTCTTGTGGCACTCAGAGTTCGACATTCTATTTTTAAATTATTATGGAAAATACAATTTAATTAAGAAAACCTTAGCTCTGTAATTTGTGTGTATTAACTATAACGTGTTACATTCATCTTGCAACATGGGTGCTTATGAATGAAAAATCCTATATGGCTCGACACTGACTTTTCCATAGTGTAGTGATTGCTGGATGACATAATATATTTATGATATTCTAACGGGGGAACTTAAACAATGTATACATAAGAATTACTCATTGATTTGTATAAAAGTGGATAAGCAATAAATAGACCAAACATGGCAAATTTACGACCGCGAAATATAAACAAAGTGATTTCTATTTGGACTTGCGCATTAGAAAATTAGTAGGAGCTAGTTGTTGCACCGTGAAGATAAATAGGCAGGCCCGGACTTCGAAAGTGATTATTTCACCAAATATTCGGTAGAGGAGTCTTGCCGATTGTGAAATGGGCCCCAGTTAGCATAGTGAAACAAAGAATAAGGTATAAATAAGTAATACTTATAATAATTAGACTTACTTGAAATAGGAAATCCCGGGTATTTTGCCTCGAATCGAACTCGAATTATTAACTCAAAACACCGCGCCGTCAAAACGAAAACACGTCAATGACAAAAGCCAAGTTCGATCCTGACCGACGCCTGCTGAGACGGCAAGTGTTTTAGTGCGCATGACAAAACAATATCTTCTTTGTTTATGTTTTTCCATTTTGCGTAGATTTTGTCATGCGCAGAAACCTATTTTTTCGCCCATAGGTTGCCACTTTTGAATAGTGCGACAGGCGGCTATTGCTTATCCACTCCTGTACAAATCAATGGAATTACTTTCCAGTGTATGGACGTGAACATAGGGCAAAGATAAAAAAGCATATTTTAAATTAAACATGAATCCATAGCACAGCTTATTTTTAATGGACGGTTGAATTTAAAATGAATTTTCGCTTCAAAATCAAAATCCACGACAAATTCGTCCGAAGCTACGGCTATCGTCTTAAAAAAGTCAGAATTTTCGGATTTTTATACAATTTTGCCATATAAAATCGTTTTTAAATGGATTTTAGACGATAAAAGAGCTTATTATAGTTTTAAATTAAACGAACTGTCAAAAGTATTATTCAGATGCCCAGACCACAGAAGAATAAACAATCAGAATATTCTGTCAAAGGCGGCATCTTTGATGTCTTTCAGACAAATTCGTTTAGGGTCTGCCATTTTTAAAAGGGAAATTCCAGGTCCGTATTACGCCTTTTCCGGTGGATATTCGCATTATTTTGTATTATTTATTATGTATTTGTCAGATACTATGTGAATAGTATGGGACTTTATAGATATGTTACTGCTAATATCTGAAATACGTTATTATGCATAAAACCTAAGCAAATTAGGAATTATGGATAATTGTTCCCCCTATTGCATTTAAATAAGAGACAAATTGAAATAAAAATGTTCAGAAGATCTCATCGAAACTGCTCATCGTCACGTGACCGTTTACCTAGCTATAACTTATCATTTCTATTTTCTGAATGCGCTCATAGAAGATTGCAATGACAGCAATAGCGAAACGATCAAACGAAGGCCGTTCGCAAGAATAATAAATCTTTAATTTATTATTCTTGGGCCGATCGTGGCGCATCAATCTTACAGTGATGACTAGCGTCTTTAGGAAGCGGTGTGTTTTAAACTTTTCTGGTGACCTTCGGCGACCTTGGTCGGATGTCGGCAACAGTTAAGTAATTTCGCATGGCCCTCCGCTCGCTTCGTTCGCTCCGAGGCGCAATCAGACGAAAAAACCCCTCTCACTCAAGCCATACCCAAAAAACGTTTTACAAACATAACCTTACAAATAATTAAAAACATAGCTTGGCTCTGACGGGATCGAAACATTCGCATCACAAACACATTATCTAACCAAGACATGGGTAATTCTGCCGATTCGGCCAACGTCGGGTCGCGTCGTGGAACCGAACAGAAAAGTTCAAAACAGATCGCTGTTGGAAGACGCTCCTACAGTGATGACGATCTGGGTGAGGAGCGCGGAGCACGAGGCGATAGTAAGTGAACATGAGCTCTTATGGAAAGTAACAATTCTTCTCTAGTTTATTACTCTTGGGTATTATCCAAGAATAAGTTTATTATTCTTGAGTATTATCCACAAAATATTTTGTGGTATTATCAGCGACAAAACACGTGGTTTATCTCTGATGTCTTTTGGATCCTAACGAGTAACAAGTCCTGGGCTTGCACGGACATCATAAACACATTTATGACAAATAGATGTTGATGGTCCAGAGAATTGCTTCCGATGGGTCTCGTGGCTCAGTGGGTAGATGCTGTGTTTCTGATACGGCAGCCCGAGTTCGGTTCCAGTGGCTAGACATCATGTTTTTAAGGTTATGTTGTTTGTAAAACGTATTTTTATTTTGTTCATACCTTGGTTTAATTTCGTTTGGCATTGCATGAAGTGAAAAAAAAATTAAACAATATAACGCGCGCGCAGCCCAGAACTCGTCAGGCAGCAGCGAGAGCAGCGGTCCTCCGCCTCTCCGACCGTCCCATCCACCCGTCCACCAGCCACCTTCACTTCCATGTCTTCGCGATGTAACCAGTTGCTTGTAAGTCCGCATATGGCCTAGGGGTCTGGATGGTTAGCCTTCACTTCGGCGACCCGGGTTCAAACCCCGACGTTTTTTTTAAGGTTATATTTTTAAACAATTTTTTTCTTGACTTTAGGTATGTCTTGGGTTAGTTTTGGTTAGTTTCCTTTTCTGGAGCTCCCGTAGTGAGCGAAGCGAGCAGAGGGCCATGCGAAAAGTGAAATATTACGAAATATTTTACTTTACCTAACTAAAAACCAGAATATATTTAACAAAAGCCGTATTATAGTGGATATACAGCAGCTTGCATGTGTTTCAGCGAATACATTCCATATTCCACTGCATTCAATACATATTACAACATGCCTTTGCGAACGTAAGGACGTATGGGACGGACGGAGCGGCGGAGGTGCGATGCTGTCGTTAGTCTCTGGTACTCGATCACCGTCCGACTCGGTGGCATCGGCAACCGGCAACGCCAAAGAATGATAGAAGGGGCAAATACTGCCGGTTGTTCCGATCGATGGTCGTTGGCTATTTTTAGTAATATAGATGCAATTTCTTGGCATGCTAAGGCAATCATAATGTCTTCATCGATTCTGATGAACTGGAACTCATTTTTGAAATAATATTCAAAATTGCTTAAGGTTTTATACTAAATAGCTGCTGAAGACGAACTGAACGTGCCGATATTGCCCATTCAGTGCGCGGCATACGTTGCCGGCAGGGTTGCCAGACCGTTCGGCTCGATTTCCCCAGTCGATATTTAAAAATCTCTCAAATTTAGGACTTTTTGAAAAAAATCCCCAAAAAATATATTTTTTTTTGTTTTCGTGGATTATGATATTTTATTCCTGAATTCTAATAATTTTTTGTGGCTAAAATATCCCCAAAATAAGCTCTGTTACATATAAACCCTCAAGAACAAGGCAATATTTAGTGCAAATAAAAGCTACTTTTTCCTGGATTTTTTTTTATTTTTCAAATGAAAGAGATAACTTATAACCAACAGTGAAAACAAGATAAAAAATGAAAGGGTGTGTGCTTAAGACCGTACGACAGGAGTGAAAACTCCAATAATGCAATATTAAAAGCTAAGAAAAAAGTTTCTTGACAGAAGGCTTCGGGTATCGAACCCGATACCTCTCGCACCATTATCCACCACCTCACTAGAAGGTTTTTGTCCAAAACGAGTATAAAAATACCCACCGGTAGAATACATATTTATTTATCCCTAGTCGATTATTGTGTAAACGAGCCTAAAGGCGTTTGCATTTTAAATATATAACATTTCTTGAACTAATTAGTATATTTAACCTAAGATTATTTTCCTAAAGTTAAATAGCTATAAATTTCTTTAAAAGTATATAAAGCCATTTGGCGGATTAAATATTTTTATGCCACAACTATTGATGGCGTCAGCGCAGCTCGGACATAAAGATTAGTAAAATATGTATTTTCTACATTTTACTATCAGAATAATTGGATTTTAATGTTTTTATCTGATTTTGTGGTTTAAGAGATCAGATTTGAGTCGAGTCGCGCCAAACTTAAAATCCCCTGTTATTCCCCAGGTAAATATTGTTTCCCCAGTAGAAATCCCCAGAATAATATATCCCCGAAAAATACCCCATAGAAAAAAAAATCCCCTAATTTTTGTGGAAAATCCCCTAATCTGGCAACCCTGGTTGCCGGTCTGATGCCGTTCCGATTCCGAACCGACCCATGTACAATAACATGGAACCGACCGTTATTCTTCGTATCATGGAACCGACCGATCCGAGTCGATTCAGTGCCCGTTCTGCTCTAGGCTCCTTAAAACTTTGCTCTGACGTTGACTTCACGTGATCATCGACATGTGATTTTGTTTTTGACACTTGTCATATGATTTTAAAGGTTCGCCCGTCGAATAGGATCTTGCTAGCTTGCCCAAAGAGATCGAATTTTTCTCTTTAAAATGTTGTGTATTGGGGTGTTATTAAGTGTCATAGCTTCAGGTAAAATATTTGTTATCAACAGTGCTTATAAGCAAAATTTAATATTTTCTCATTTTTGCAGTTTATGGGGCCGGAGAATTCTCTATAATTCACCATCCTGGTAGTATAGTATTCAGAGGACATGATTCAATAAAGGAAAGTACCCTACCAGAAGTTTTTACTGCTGCCCTTGGGTTTTCAACTGAGCACTTTTCTCATTGGCAAGGTTTTTATATTGAAAACCCCTTTAACATTCCTGAAGCGATTGTAACCATCGCTGTAGATGGAGTACAAGATATTGGTCAGATCAAGGGCCATCACTATCCACTTTTAACTAATGATGATGAGAGTAGAGTTTTTAAATCATTAACAAGAAGAATTACAGAAAGATTTCCTAACGAGGAACCTACTTTGGTCAGAATTGATTTGTCGAATGGACTAGATGATGTAAGTTTAAAATTTTAGATATTTGTGAATAAGCACGTCTTTTAAGAAAAAGCTAACTTATATTACAACTTCTATATTAATATAATAATGAATAATTTTTGCAATTTTATGGCTGAGTGAAAGGAAACACCCAAGTATAATGTTAAAATAAAGACACATTGAAGGAAGTAATACTATTTGTAGTAAATGAACCAAAATCAGTTGTTTCTTTAATTTATATTTGTCATGAGAATCATTCATATTTCTTCATCTTAGTAATGTAATGAAGTGCTATTTACAGTTATCTATGTAGGCCTATAGTTTGTGTCATTACTTAATATTAAAAGATAACAAGTAAGAAAAATAACTTAGTTTATATAATTACACCAATTTTAGTTTATTTTATTAGCAGTATGCTCATTTTTTAGGTTATCCAATACAGTATTTTTGATGGAATCAAGAGTGAAAACCCTAAACATGTAAATCATAAGCATTTAAAACTAGATGTAGAAGAAGACAGAACCTTTTTGAAAGATATAGCTCTTCTCGGAGAAGTTGCAGGAAAAGTAAGTTTTTCAACCAATATTAATATTCATGCAACTAACTGCGTTTGAAAAATTTGAGCAATCTAAAACATTCTTGTCAATTTGCTGTTTAGAAAATATAGGTGGTCATGCATCAACCAAATTTTATATTTAAACCAAATTTTATATTTAAAAATTCAACAATTGTGAACATGAGCCACATCAAGATTAATTATGTAACAAAAAATATTTTGATTAATGTTTAGATTGAAGATGGAGTTGTAAAAGAAGATTTTGTGCCTGATGTTTACTGGTTCCGCATCTCATCCCTTCATGCATTGTCAGATCTTCATGGACCCAACTCAACTGAAGCAAAGGAGGCAAAACGGCTACTTCAGGATTCAATTACTCGACTTACTGATGCTTTTGTAAAGCGCTATAATAATCATGTGTTTATTACTGTTATTACTAGTGATGCAAGTCATACTAGGTTAAGAAGAAATATTTTGGCCACTGAAGAGACAACCTCCAATGATGTAAGTATATAGTTGATCTGTCAAAATTCCTTTTGGCACTCTCTGCCTCTGCCTGCTAAATAAAATTATTTGATGTTCTATAATTTCCTAGTCTATAAAATTTAACCAATGTTTCCTATATAACTGATTCCCTCTCACTTTGCTTGCATTTTCTAGATTAAAAAATAATGTATACATTTGTTGTTTTTCAGAAAACCAAATACAATCTTGCCTCAACATATTCAAAAGAATTTCCCGCCATTTTCAACATTATTCTTTGGTTTAGTGTTGTTATGTTTTTTGCAATTTTGGCCATCTGTTACGTTACTGCTAATATGGATCCTGGTCGTGACTCAATTATTTACAGAATGACCAGCACCAGAATGAAGAAAGACAATTAAATTTTAAATTAAACTGTATTCATATTACATTATTATATATCAGCAACAATCTAAGCAACTGTTTGTAAAAATCTCACCAACATGATTTGATTTTTCCTATAAATATTGTAGATAATTAAATATTTATCGTCATTCCTCTAATATGTTATTTCGATTTTGTGGGTAATGTTAATTTTTATTTGTTAGCTTAACACAACCCTGCCACAGTTTCGCATGTTTTGTTGTAAATATTTATTAATTTGGAGTTTAATGTAACTTATTAATATAATTAAGTTCAGTATGGCTCATAAAAACTCTTGTTATGGTTATGTTTCGTTTTAAGTTGTTTTCTTATTTAAGCCCTTTTACATAGACAACTGAAAATCGGCGTTAAGAAGTAAAAGTAAACCTCAGAAATATTCCAGCACAGTGAGTAGCCTATTTGACAGTCAATAAAACTTAGGTAAATATCATAGAACAGTATTATTGTATAACTTTTCTTTGCAACATATTCTTCTCCAAATTTATCTTAAATAGGCTTGAACTGTGAACAGGAAAACGGAGCATGATAGTTTTCATTTGCCTGATGATGATTAGATTCTTACGATTTTCATTCAAGCCCATAAATAGATCATATAAGTATTATTAACTAGTAGTAAAATGTGTAAAAACCGATCCAAACAAAGAGCCGAACTAAGCTTTTAACTTAGGCGGCGCTAAAAATTTGTTAATAGAAAAGCTGATTTTTCTAGGTGATCTTCCAAGTCTAGAAGGTGGGCCAGTCTCTATTCATCGCCCTTTTGTTCAAAGCTTTGAATATTATAAATAAATTAGTATAACAATGGCATCCATTATGTATTGAAAACATTTCTTCACATAATATATTATTTTTTTAGCTGCGCCAATCCGCCAAAGTTTGTTTAAAATCAACCAAGAAATTATTCTATGTATGCATACACCCTCTCATTTAAATAAAATGTATTAAAATTAGTCAGCATTTCGTTATTTTATAAGTTTTCCTCTTTTGTAAATGCACTTTAAGTTGTATGGGTGTAGTAATTAAAGTTTAGAAGTACCAATTATAGCAGTTTTATTGACGACATATAAATCAATAAGTAATTGAAAATTCCACATCATTTAGCAGTCATATACAGTTAAGTTATAATAATCCAAAGGCAATTGAAGAATACTATAACTCGTGTTGCCAATATTTTACCGGAATACCCGGAATTTGTGAACACAAAATTAGCCAAAAGGTGAGATGTAGTTTGTGTACATACAAAAATGACAAAAAACTTCATTTTTGTGTATTTCGTGCAAAAAGCCAATTTGTAATAACTGTAGTGCGCATATTTGCAAAATATCCTTTTTTTTTCGTTAGTTATTCGTAAGGACAAATATCGTTCCTCATTTAGGCTATCTGTTATCCACAGTGAAAGGAACAGATACTTTTGCTCATCCCTATGGCCTATGGAGATCATTGTGAACCATTTTCTGAACATATAGCGCCTTTGATAATTAACAACAAGAACAATACAAAATATAACATAGTTCACAGGATAAGCGTTCTCCATGTGAATGTGAGATCCGTGAGAAATAAATTGGATGTAGTTGTTGAAGCATTTGTCGCAGACAAAAATATTAGTATCCTGTGTTTCACGGAGCACTGGCTGAGAAGGGAGGAAATAGACCATGTTCATCTCAAGGGATTTAAGTTGGCCGCTTATTCTACCAGGGACCACTAATGAGGTGGTGGTACGATAATATTTGTTAAGGACTGTTTACTGATATCGGCAGAAATGAAGGATTCCGCAATAAATATTGACAAATTTATTGCATATTGCTCAGTTTATGGGAATTCTTTAAAATTATATGTTTTGGTTTTTTACCGCTCCCCCTCGGGAAGTTCTGACACCTTTCTGACGACAGTTGAAAGGCTGTTATCAGAGATTGAACCTAGTGCGAGGCTCATAGTTCTGGGTGATTTTAATATCAAATTTATACAGAACAACCTGATACAGTAAATTTTTGAAACTTAATGGTAAGTTTTGGTCTTAGGCAAACCATATTTAAGCCTACACGACGGGACACTTGTTTAGATAATATCTTTGTGAGTCGAGCTATGGATCTGTATAGTGTGGGGGTGACTGATATGAATGTATCTGATCACAAGTGTCAAATAGTTGAATGCATGATCTTGGAATCTTTGAAAGGTTGCTCAACAAGGATTAGATAAATTTTTTAAGATAGTAGTAAAAAGCTCCTGGGATTTTATAAGTGAAAACTATAACGTTGATAGAACATTTGATAATTTTTTGGGATTACTTGAAAATGCTTATTTTCTGCTTTTCCGGAAGGAAAAGCAGATAAGGTTTTCCTATAACATCATTAGCTGGGGGTAAATCTAATTTGTTGACCATCTAAAAATCATGTTGACCAGTCCCTTTTGCAGAAGGTATTGCGACCAAATTTCCTACATAGATGCTACTCTATAAGACGCTTCTGCTACTACCCTGCTACATTTCCCTCTTGTACATTTTAATAAAAACGTGTTGATGAAGTGTAATTCTGGAGGGGGTTGGGGGATAGTTAAGGGTGGTAGCAGAAGCGTCTTATCGAGTAACATCATTGCTGACAATTTGGTGCCTCTAGGCTGTTGGAAAAGGGGCGGTCAACATGTTTTTATTAAAATGTGCAAGAAGGAAGTGTAATTCTGGAGGGGGTTGGGGGTAGTTAGGGGTGGTAGCAGAAGAGTCTTATCGAGTAGCATCATCGTGGGCAATTTGATGGCTCTAGGCTCTTGGAAAAAGGAGTCAGCAGCTTTTTTTGATGGTCAAGAAATTAGGTAGACCCGTTAGCTGGTTTATTGATGATCTGCGAATTATGAGAGGTCATCTCAGTTTTCTGGGGGCTCTAAGTAATCATTACAAAAATAATTTTATCACTCAAGAATTTAAAAACTATAAAAAACTTTATAAAGAAGCCATCAGAACAGCTAAAATAAGAGCAAATAATAATTACATTCAGTCTTCGACTAAACTAACCAAGCAAAAGCATTATGGAAAGTAATAAATAGTAATAGATGTAATAAAAAAGACCTACATCCCAAAAATGTAAATATAACCTCAGATGAGTTTAATACTTTCTTTTCCAATATAGCCAACAATATTGTACAGGTTATCCCTCAGTCTAAGAATGACCCGCTTGACTTTCTAAAAAATATCTCGCAACCTAAAACAGATTTCTCCTTCACTGAAGTAACATTCAATGATATTGTAATCTACTAAAAAGCATAAGCTACTAAACAGATATCACCCTGTCGCAAGTTTGAACTTGAACTTGGAGATTGTTATATAAACATTAAAGGCAAACTATAAACAACGCGAGCAATCAACGGGAGCGACTTTGAACCTTAGGCATGCAATGATCATCACTTTGTTTTATATAAATACGCTACCGAACCCTCAGTTCGGCAGACTTAGTCTCACCTCCAGCTCCCAAGGTTAGTCACTTGACGACTGCCTCCTGGGTTCTATCCGCTCCTAGAGTTAGTCATACGACTGCTTTAGGTTCAATTCCTTTCCTACCCAACCTGGTACCGGTTAGTTACTTGACGACTGCTAGGACCAGGGGTTGCACAACCTCCATAGTAAAGTCTTGACAAAAAGTTTGTCAGTGTTGAGAAAGACAAGTGTCTAAATAGTCAGTTAAAAAGTTTAGTGAAAGCTCTTAGTGCTCTTAAATAAAACCCAGCCCTTAAGAAAAACTATAAATTATAAGACAGTAAACAAAGACCTATAAACAGTACCTCAAATCGAGAAAACATGCGCACCGTAGTAATCGGGTATAATAGAATCTCATTTTCTCTGACCAATAATTGTTGTTAAAGTTTTATCGTTAATACATTGTTATTGTTATAAACTAAACGTGCTTACTTTATCATCTCTTCTTACCCCACGTGACGCGATCCCGGTCTACCTCAGTTACCCCCCGGCACGCTAAACAAGGCGTGTCCTCACGAGTAGAACATACAGTGGTAGATTAAAGGAAGCATTGAGACCCCGTCATTGTACTAATCGCGACGAGGCTCTTCTCTGAGAAGTTATTCTTTAAATAAACGAGCTACCCCTTAAGCTACTCGTGACAATATGAAAGACATAGTTGATAGCCTGAACTGTAAAAAAAACAACTAATAAAACCACTAACAAAATTAATAAACCTTTGCTTTAAGCAAAATGTTTTTCCAACTAAATTGAAAATAGCCGTAGTTATTCCAATTTTTAAAAAGGGCGATCCTACACTGCCGGAAAATTATAGGCACATATCACTTTTGCCTATTATATCTATATCTAAAATCTTTGAGAAATGTATGGCCATTAAAATAATACAATTTTTTGAGTCAAGTTCTCTTTTCTCTCGATTTTAATTTGGCTTCAGAAAAAATAAAAGCACAGTTCTGGGCATTATCAACTTGGTATCGGATATAATAGAGGGATTTCAAGAGAGGAAATATTGTTCGTTTTTGTTTTGAGCAAGGCTTTTGATTGTGTCGACCATGGTATTCTTCTGAGAAAACTAGTTTTATAATTTAAGTGCAAGCAGCATTACACTTATCAATTCATACCTTCAAGGTCGACAACAGGTGGTGAGCTGGGCTGGTGTGACATCGGCAAAGGGTGAAATAAATATTGGAGCTCGACAGGGATCTGTTCTTGGTTCAATTTTATTCCTCATATATATAACTATTGTCTATTGTATGTTTTTGTATTTTGTTACTGAAGTACCTTATGTTACCTTGTAATATTAGCTAAATAAGTTTTGATTCCTTTATTTTTTTTATGTGAAAATATATTGATTTTTATTAGTATGTAAGAAAAAATATTGTCGATTTATCTTCCTCAAAAATATTGTTTTAAACATTTTGGAATAAAAATCGTGGTCTCCTGTAAGCATATAGATAGACTAATTAACGTAATACACCAACTAGAATACCTATATTTTAAAAGAATAGAAGGAAAATGCAGATATTTTAAAAATAACAGGGTAATTTTGACCCTGGTGCGGCAAATACGTTTGTTTACAGACGTACAAGCATTACCATCGAAAAAAATTGCTGCAAAAAGAAATTAATTTATGAATTTATTTTTGTACTATAGTATCTCAGCTAAGGTGAAGTAACAAAAATATCAGCTTTCTACAGAAAGACTTTTCTGTGTTCACTTGCATTTTCTGGGAACGAACAAATAATGAAATGATTGTGTAAAATATGGATGTGAACGAGATTCAAGATAGGAAGGTTAGCTATAGTTGTAAATATGAAGCGAGACATGTTCCTTCTCAAATATAATTCGTAGTAAAAGTAAACCGATTATTTGTATTCGAAAACATGCTTCTTTCAATGCAGCGGTGGGATATGACATTTTTGTTGTTGTGAACGAAAAAAATTGATTACTTATGTCGAACAAAACGCACCCGAGAAAGCACCCTAATCGAGTATTTTGATAGAAGTTATATTAGTTGCCTGGTGATAAGTACATAAGGTATTATTAAGGATTATAATTAACAGTAAGGTAATAGAAAATAAGTCGCTAAAAATGCCTAAATCGAATTCGAAACTCATATGGTTGTTATACAATGGCTTCCGTTTCGTTCTTGGTCGAGGCAGCATCGTGTTGTCTAGCGGCTCTTTGGTCGCCATTGACACAAGCCAGGTGACCACGTAGTAAGCGTTCAGGGACCGTTGCTTCTCCCCAAGAAAGAATCGGACGTCCTAGCCAGAAAAAAAATTGCATTTACTCCGGGGGGGAACCGGATGTTCCGGTGGTATCATTTTAGTCTGTGCCGTGAGCAAAGTTTTCGTCCTCATCTTAGATGCATCATTTATAAGCTTTTAATAGCTGTGCAAAAGTTGAGAATCACCAGGCGCACAGGTCCATCATAATGGAGGTTGCTATCAAATAGGTCCCCAAACTGGAATACCGTGTGACACATGCAGAAAGCTCCGCCGGGCTGACAATTTAAAGTCTGATTTTCATATATAGGACTGTGCACCAACTGTGCGCCTACCGTGTCGTTGTCACTATAAATCAAAAAATTGTATGTTCCATATAAAACGCACTGAAGTCCTTATTTACATTTTCACATAAAGGACTGTGCTACGACCGTGTTGCGGTCGTCCAGTCCTATTGTGAAAATGTAGAAGACCCGCGACGGCCGCAGCATGGTAGGCGCACAGTCGGTCCTATATATGAAAATCAGCCTTAACTGATTTAGAGAAAACAGATGAAAAAATAATTCATTTAGAGGCCCTGATCAGTGACTTATAGAAGGAAACTCGAAGTTCACTTATTGCCACTTATAAAGCCACTTACCATTAAAGCCACTTACCATTAAGGTGAATTTAAGCAAAAGGTAGGAAGGCTAACCTCACTCGAATATGGGATCCAATTCTAAACTCCCCAAAAAACGTACGTTAAAAAATTTTTAAACTGCATGTTATTGCGATACTCGAAAAACTAACATCAATAAATAGCCATACGAAATCGCCAGGCTAACAACCCCAGGTTCCCCAACTATTGTCTATGAGATCCTCATTGGCCAAGGGGCGGGCATAATAAAACTTCTAAATTCAGCGAATAATAAAAGAACAACATGTGACCTTATAAGGATCGAACATTTTGGAACACATGTGCGATCAAAAATTCCATGCTCGGTACGGAAAAATACCGAAAGCTTCCGAGAGATGGAAAAATAAAGCCAATTAAAACTCGAATCGTGTTTTCGCCGAAATCAGGGTAAATGACGTGACATCGCACGTGAACCGATGCAGGTGTACAAATTCCAGACTTTTCTGGGGGACAAAATGCGTAAATATCTTGCTATAAAAGCATGACTTTATCGAAGAAAAATCAGTCTTATTCTCAAATCCAGTTGCAGTAGGTCGTAATGGCCCAATCCAAAATTTTCTAAGAAATATCAGTTACAGCGGGTCGCTATGCCGAAAATTAGTTAAAAAGTTTAAAAATCAAATTTCTAGTCGGTACTATGGTCTTAGTTGTGACCAAATCGAAATTAGTGCCTTTCAGTTTCAAGGCTCGTGGAAATAACTAAGTAAACAAGTAATTTCATGTCGTCGGTTCGAAAAGTAAAGTGACGTGGTGGATCTTCGTCATTCGTCGAGGGATAAGATGGTCAAACAAGAGCAAGGGCAGCTAGGTTGGCGGGTTCTGAGTTAACATTAAGCGATATACAGTAAGTTTAGTTTTAAGTCATAATGTGCTGATGGATTTGAAAACATTTATCGTTGTCTGTCTGCGAGAATTTGATGAGTATTTCAGTAAAACATTTCAGTGCTCAAGTTAGACAGAAAGTTTAGTTTTAAGTCTTAATGTGTAGAGTGCTGGTATATTGGAAAACATTTATCGTTGTCCATTTGCAAGAAATTCATGAGTATTTCAGTAAAACAATTCAGTGCTCAAGTTAGATAGTAAGTTTAATTTAAATAATGATGCCTGTATAGTGAGAAACATTTGTTGCTGTATAATTCGATAATTAAAAGAGTATCACATTAAATAATTAGTGCTATCATACTTCGTATTTTATTTAGTTAATTCACTGCGGAAAAGATCATTGCTAATTGAATATATTTTATTCCATAAATGTTTGACTGGCTATTAACATATAATATTCTAGGAAAGTTGATACACTGAAAAAAATGCAGTGTCTAATTAATAATTCCAGTCTCATTCTCTTTTAATGTGCAATGACTAATTGTCTGGCGTTGTAGGTACGAGGTCATATTAAAAAATAAGCGAATAAATTGAGCCACTATTAAAATGCTCCTTTTCAATTATTTTATTAAAACATCACTGATGTAGCTTACATTCATTTAATTATATTTAATATACCCGAGAGTAAAAATTAGGCACTGGTAAGAGGCATAAAGTGGTTTTCAAATAGGTTGCGAAATATGGGTGGGTTGCCCAGGTGTTTAGGTAAATTATTTTACGACGAAAACAGTGTCAACATACTGGTACTGCGAACCCGGTTATAGATAATGAACAGGAGGTGAAGAAAAGGACCGAATTCGCAGTAAGTAAAGGAACAGGGTAAATCGGCATTCATTACAGACAACATTGCACCCATCCTGAGAAACGCGTTGCATTCGAGGAGCGCATCCCTCTTAGGAAATATTTTTCCAATATTTGCATCCTTATTTTCACCATCAATTTCTGTCCCATTTGTTAGTTAATACTTGATAATCATCATATCTTTCCTTCTGTCTACTTGGTTTATTATATCTTCTAATATTTTTATGAGCCTACTCTCAGCGTTGACACGAGACATTTGAGTAATATTGAGTATTCTAAATATCCGACTCCAGTAGACAGAAAAGAATCACTGCGACCTCTCCGACAGTATCCAAACGTAAGTTCATTATGGATACCATTCTGTGTGGGCTTGATATTCAGTCTGGCAGTATAATCAAGCATCAAAGCCTTCACTAGAATAACTTAATCATCAATCGCATATTTTATAATGAAATTGAACAGTTGGGCGTCAATTTGTAATGAAAGCTAGCTCAGTCGCCAATCAGTAGCGAAAGTTAATTTATTTAATTAAGTATGGCAGTGTGCGCCATTTTGTATGCATGAGACTCGTTTTTATTTTCCTTATAGGACGTCGCTCGACGTTCTCTTATTAACAGAAATTTTTTTGTGTATTGTGGACGCCATGGTTCCTAGAGACCATGCGAACTGAATATGAATATGAACACAAATATAAATAAATATAAAGATAAGAATATCAGAAATTTGCCCTGATAATTCGCAATGTCTCACAGATTCGACCTCTATCTTGCGATAAATTAAAGTAATAAATTTCAAAACAACAATATATTAATTAGGTATACAATTAACCTACAAATATGAGTGATGGTATCATGTGAAATGGAAATTAACAATATAATTAAATTACAAATATAATTGATGAAATTATTCGAAATAAAGTTTGTGAATAAATTGACTTAGTAATGAGAATTAAAATTAATGTAAAGTATTAAAAAATTTAATTATGACAGATAGAAAATTGAATACAGTTGGTCTTTACAATATGTTTATCTTCTGACTGACTGATACTTAACTTCGTTCAATTATTCTGTAACCATGCGATCGCGGTGCTACTGGAACCGCTTCTACCTGTTCGCAAGTTAATGTCAGTGTGTTAATCAAGAACTTAGAGGTTAACCAAGTGTCGGCTCCCTCTACAGGTCTGCTACAGCGACGTGTCTTCGGCCAGTCAACAGGTAGATTTATTACATGTGAGGAATAATAAACAAGTCTTAGACCAATGTATACTGCTAATTAAATAATATTCAGGGAAATATCATGTGAACATCAGTGACACTGTTACACATGAGGAAGCAATCAATAATTTGAAAATTTACTGGTTAAAGCAGATATAATCCTTTTCTTTACTTTAAAATATGAAATTCAAAAGAAAATAATGACTGAAACTTAAAATTCAAAAGCAATTAAGGGAATAACGATCCCAAACAGTGACTCTCGGTAAATCTAAATAAAAGATAACTAGAATTTGGTGATAAATAGAAAAATAGAGGTAAAACCTCTAATAACTAGTCTTATAACTCCAAATAAGTAATTTCTATTACTTTTTATTTCGGCCCTTGGCACATAAACGATAATTGAGCGTAATTACGCCTCAATTAATTAAAGATAAGATAACCACTATCTCGCATCGAGATATAAATTTAGATAAAAGATAAAAAAAACAGATAATTTTACATATATCTGAGATTAAGATCTCATAAATGCAAGGAATGTCGGTACATCAGTGTTGAGACGAGACAGGGCGAGTGCTAATAATTATAGGCTTGATGTAACAAATAAACTGAAAATTTAATTAAATGAGCTTGAAAAGAAAAAATATTAAAACCAGCACTATGAGGGAAAATTCGGAGAAATTCTACTGAAAATTCAATTTACTACCTTTGCAGGAAGATATAGAATCTACTTCAAGAATTCACCCAAAAATACTAGATACTCTAGTAGGTAACTGCGTGCCTGGATTTTTAGGCACTGTTCATCTGAATTCTTAATTTTATATACCCGGTTTCTTTTCAATGCATGATTTCTGAATAGATTCTTCCGAAAGCACTTGATGTAAATGCTTGCAACGGCTAGCCATTAAATGCGCTGACAACATCCGATCACCTTCAATAATATTAATATTGTCACGGCTAGCAACCATCCGAATGTTTTTGTGCTATCCTATAGAACTAGCCTTCTCCGTGCCGGCCGCAAAGATTCAGGAAATGTGGGATTCTCTCGATGCCCTGGTTGAGAATAATATAGTGATGGCCTCGCTTCTTCCGTAGTATACAGATTGTATATAAATAGCAGGCAGAAAGCGTGTTGAGTTAGTTAATCATTGAGTGTAGAATTGTAAAGAGCTATTAGTTGTAAAGTTATAGGAGTAGTTTAGTGTGTTTAATTGTATAGAGTGTTAAAGAATAAAGAAAGTATTATTGTAAAATATTAAAAGTTGTGATTTCGTTCAGAAAACACGGAAAACGTAACAATATTTATTGTCAATACACGTCGATGTGAGCTTCTACACCGACTGCAACTACTACAGGATTTCTACTCAGAGGGTCTACATAAGTAATTCAAGGACCTGGTCTATATTTAACTTAAAGTTGAGTTCCGACTATCCTCGGTACTAGTTGTTTCTTTGAGAACGTTCTTCGTATGAAATTACAATCAGTTAGGACCTTAAACTCAATTCCCAGTAAGTATATACGAAACCTCTGAATATCTCGGCCAGTGTCTTCAATTCATAAGGGTAATAGCTCTGCACGGATCACTGCACAGATGTTACCTAATTTCCCAACATTTTGTTTCTAACTTAGTATTCCTCCGATTCCCCATTTTGATGCGTCCGTATGCAGTTGAGTTTCTAATGTGGGGTCATAGATAGCTAATACCGGTCTTTGGATAAAATGTTCTTGATCTGCCGGAATGGCATCTCTTTTGGTCTTGTCCCCACGTTGATTCTTCTTAGTAAAGCTAGTGAATGGTCCTGTGCAAAGTTTTTGACGAATTTTCGAAAATAGTTTGTCAGTCCTATAAACCCTCCGACTTGTATCGGAAAGTTTTCAACGGCTGTGGCTGTTTTTCGTGGCCGAATGCCTTTCGATGATATCTTACCACTAAAATATTCCAAAGTGCGTTTAAAAAAAAAGTTTGGAGGCAACATATGATCCCGGCATGTTGAAAAACTTTAAACACAAGTGTTCAAAGCATCACGTCCTTTTTCGAAGGTTGTTGATGACAACAAAATATCGTCCATGCTAAGGCCGTTGTAAAACGTAACGACTCAACAATTTGATTGATGCTATGTTGTAACAAGGCGGGGCATTTATTAGTTCAGGGAGCAATAAACGCAGTTCGTCCAATCACTTTATATTCGATGAAAACGTCTGAAGCCATGTGAAGGCAAGAATGTTAAATATATTTTCTGGGCAAGGAGTAGCAAATTAACAGTTTTTTGCGTTTAACGTTCTGTAATCGATACACATTCTTATTTCACCGGCTTTCTTTATGACTAGTATAATAGGGCTGGCGTAAGGACTAAGGAGAATATGACTTCTGTATTGTTATTATCTAAAAGATATTTTATTATTTCGCGAACTTTTTCTCTTTGAGAAAGCCATAAGCGAGAAGCGTTAGAGGCTTTGAATTGAATGCTGCGCAGGTCATAATTCCCGATATTTTGTACAAAACATTTACGATATTTTTTAATGAGTTCAAGAAAAGTTTCTTTTTCAATGTACCAAAACTAGTATCAAAATCGATATCAGATAATGGAATAGGTTCAAGTTTATTTAGATTAACGTTTAAAACACTTACTCTGTTGGCTGACATGTGAATCTGGCATACATGTCGATCTGCGTGCAACAGCCTACTTGGCCGTAAAGTGTAGTGGATTGCATCGGTTATAATTTAATATAGGTAGAATGCCAACTCTATATGATGCCTCATATCTAGGTTAGGTACCAAATATTCGTGTAGAAGTTTGCATGGATCTTGAAGATCGAGGAATAAGTCGCCTTCGCACTTTTCTTTACAAAATTTTACATGATCAATATGGTTTGAGGGTATGCCAATATTTTTAGACACGGACATTTTAAATTTTGTGGGCTGCAACTGATCGACTTCGAGTAAATACAACATATTAGAGCCAAATAGTCCGGTTTCATCACCCCTTATATTCTTACCAAAGCGACGTTTGATTAATAAAAGGTCATTATCGCCACATTCTGTATTTAGTCAGCCACAATCATCGTTCAGCCGAGTGTTCCTGCTTGCAGAGTAGGTCAACTTCGACACTAATATTAGATCGTCCATCAGCACAGTTTATTTCCACATTGCATTGTTTCCATACATTTTGTTAAAAGCGTTTAGTGTCGCAATGAAAACACTTGAGACTATCGTTGCCTCCTTTTTGAGCACCATAGCTGGATTTTAAAAATTTGTCGCTGGAATTATTGCGCCTGATACTAAAACGTCTTAATGTACTTTTCTCCCTTTGGGACTTGCGGACATGCCACTGGACCCAACGTAAGTAAGTAAATATTCCTTATACAAAATTTCCGGTTTCTCATACCTTTTACCATTGTTCTGGATGACTGGATCTAAAAATCTCATTAATTATCATCGATACAGCATTATTGCCTATCTCGCAAGATCGCATATGATCCTTTCTGGCGAAATAGTATTCGGTCCATGACTCTTCGTATAATGTTCCTAGCGATCATCTTTTTAAGCGTTGACGGAAAGTCTCGATATTCCAGAAAAGTATTCGTCAACATTTGCTTCCATTGCTCCCAAGAATTATTGTAATCAGATAAACTCTTGTACCAAGACTTATGGCAAATTATTAATGATTGTCTGTTCATTCCATATATTAGTTCATCTATTTTATCTACCCAAACTTTCGAATTTAAGTTTGGCATACCTCGATTAAATTCCGGAATACAGCCTGGGTCTTATCAGACCCAGGCTGTATTCCGGAATTAATTAATGGTAAGTGGCTTTATTAATATTTATTTTTATTTTGTGTGGAACGAGTTTAAATGCTTTTGGCTTACGCGTTCTTTAGGTAAAATAATCATCCCTCATTTTCTTTGTTTTCGCGGGTTCAGTCTTACTCCGTGAAAGTTAAACTTCAATTAGTTTATAATTGTTGTTAATTAAAATAAATTTATTATTTTATTTGAACGTTTTCTCCCTGGGTTTTGTCTCGAGACTTCATTTAATTTTTGAACGATTAAAATTAAATAAATTTTTTTTTAATTTTTTTTTTAACAAATTGTTGAAACAATTCTTAAAATAAATCAGGTGCTCTGCCCTGGTCACCACATGTCCAAGAGCATGGCATTACGGTAGCTTTAAGACAAGTTATAACACACAGGAAAATGGCTGCCAAGAAGCTGAGCTAGTGTTGGAAAGTAGTTAGTATATTGTGGATTAATACATTTTTAATGTTGATTACAGTTTCACGGAGACGCCAGACGCAGATGCCCAACAGGATAGCTGTATGCAAAAAAAACGAACCGAAGTCATCTTGTTGTTTTTTTCTGTTTATTAAGTGAACAAAGAATAAATAGATTTAATATATGATTGTGTACGATGTGGATATGAACGGGATTGGAGATAGAAAATTTATTTAGGTGTAAATATGAAGCGAGACATGTTCGTTCTAAAATGCAAATCGTTTATCGAATATATATTCGAAAACGTATGCGTCCGTCCATTTTGATTTGATTCAAATTTAATTATGATAGTAAAATAACACCTACGAGTAACGCGAGATTAAATTGTTTTTTAATATCTGAAAAAAATGTCCGTACTGTTTTGATCACGGAAAAGCAGCCGAAAATTCAGAAAACTTGCCGAACTGTACACGCACATGAAACACATATCTTAAAGCTATATCAGTGCAGATATTTAAGCTAAGCCAATATAGCAATCAAATGAAGTCAAGTTTTGGTTATATCAATAATTAGACACAATAGGTATTTAATGACCACATATTTTTTGGATATTGACGTGCAAAGTTTCTCACAAAGCCCACTACCCTACTAATCAGTTACGAGACATTTTCATCCATCAAACTCGTTATATGTTACATTAAATAATTTATTAAAAACAGTTTTAGTTTTCCAATATAAACATTTTCAAAATACTTTCTCGAGATTACTTAAGACATATTATGCATAAGACCTAAACAGCAGAGAAATTAATTAGTTATACTAACTATGAAAAAAATACATTATTTCACATTACACTCTTATAGGTAAATACTAGAACCAATATAGTTAGACATAATATATAAACATTATTTAAATACCTAGAAATGAAAACATCATAATACAAAGGTCTTCACTTGTAAAAAAACGTAATACACAAATTAATATGTTAATACATATTGTTATCAATTAAATAGTTAGTACATTCCAGATTTTTACAAACATTTTAAGTTTGAAATAAAATCGTAACTTATCTTTACATTTTTAGGTGTTTTAAGAGCGTGTTTTCGAGTTGGTAGTAAGTTGTTCCAGTGACTCGGGAAGTTATACCCTGGAAACAATCGCATATTTGAAGAATACAATTTATCCTTATTATACCAAATTGCCACCTGAGCTGTTCTAACGTTACGAGAATTCACGACGAGGAGTAATTCTTGAGTCATTATCACCTGTTTAATGGGCATGTATAAGAAATATTGAACTGTGCATTTATTGATCTACGAGGTCCCTCATTAGAGCAGTTCAATAAGCACTTTTCACATCTCTGCTTGCCTTAATTCATATTTTTTACTTTTCCGCTAAACTGGCTTGGCTGTATACAAATATGAGAAAATCTTGTTGATGCATAGTCTTATATTATTATTTAGCATTGGCAACAAAATTATGATGTCTTCAGAAAATATAATATGAATATGTTTGATAAAATAGCTGTTTGATTATTTCGCTTATTTTTTGCAGCTCTGTATGTGGCTATTTTACTTACAAGCTGACTTGATAACTAATTTAATATAATATAATACTTTAATGGAAACCCACCAAAATAAAATATGAAAACCGATTTTGTAACCTAAGAGATACCGCCGGCAAAAATGATTATTTTCACTAATTTATTTCATTTCTAAAAAATTTCGACACAAACCGTAAGTGTTAAAATTTCAGTGTCGAAGAAACATTCTATTTGTCCTCAGAGATGAAAGCATTTTTTTGAGGGTGTCTTAATGACTTCATCAATTTGGACTATTGTATAATCCTCGTACATACAAAAAATAATAAAATATGTCCAGTATTTACCGCATAACATGAATTGTCTTAATAAAAAAATATTTAGAGCTTTGTGACTGTCACTTAAATACAAGCTAACTGTAAAGTCTCTACAAAAATATTATTTCTTACATATACTCTTAGGCTATAAAGCTATGCAACCTTATTATGCACCGTTTTCCAATTCTTTAACAGCTTATATAGGCAACAAGTTTACGTGTACATATTATGCTTCGTCAATGTCTTGCATTCACCTTTAATGTCGGTTAATTGGGCTATGAAAAAAATAATTTTTAGTGATATAAACATAAATACCAAATAATTATATTGTAATCTACGTAGGTACTTATATATGCACCATATAGAAAATTTAATTCTCGATAGACGTTGGTGCAATGGTGCATGCTGAAAAATTGCCTTTGGCAAGTCCAAATTTTAGGTGCCACGTAAGAGAGCGCGAAAAAAAATATATGTTTTTATGACATCAACTCTTATAAAAAAAAATGTTCTTATCATTTTATCGGTTTTCCATATAATGCACATTGTCTTCTGGGCACTCCATATGATGTTAAAACGAATATTTTCTTACTTCATTTGTGCTAATGCCTGTTTCAACATGAACCAAAAGAAAATTTAATATCACCTAAAAATTTTACATCAATTTTCTAATACCTTTAATTAATAAATAATAATACAAGCAATAAAACTGCAATCATCTAGCCACTAGTTGAACATACATTCATTGGACAACGAATTTCAAACTTGATTTGAGTTAAACAAGGTGCAAATCTTAGTATAAATTTTTTGTTATTTCGTGTGCAATGGAAAAAACTACGTCTACAGTAACCTAGGCATAAGTCATGCCAAAGCGAGGCGAGAGTTTTTTTTTGTTGCAACAGATCCTTTCCGTCTTCAACCCGTTATATATGTAAAAAATTGACTGATGTTATATTTAAGAAAAATATTGGAGCAATCTCTACGTGAAGCTAGTTTTTTTCCTTAAAATACGACGTGACTAATATACAACGGAGATTGGCATTTGTTCCAGGCAATTTGGGTAATCTGAGTTAATCGACAGGTGTAGGTGCTCTCCTAGGGGTAGCCTCATGTTGTCTTCTTAGACGATTTCTTAGTTCTTTGGGGAATTTTTCGTAGCACTTCTTGCATACGGGTTTCAGGTCGCATTCATAAAACTTTGTTTTCTGGTTCATTTTCTGATCGCACACTGAACAAGCGAAATGATGTACACACCAAGCCTTGTTAAGTGCAGTGAACACTGAAAATAAAAAAAAAACATACTGCATGCTTTACTTTGCGAGTAAACACAATTGACGAGAATCCAACATCTTTTGTACTGAGTGTAGTCATAAGTGCAGAATGATATCATTTTAAAGATTAAGAAAAATTGAATGCATGGTACCGTTTCTTCAGGTCGAAAACAAGCCCCTTTTCTTGTTTGCAAAATTAAAATTAACTGGAATGATGTTATTGTCGACTATGCTAGCGAGTAATATGCATTTAAAATGATTCAGTGTCATAGGTAAGATTTAGACAAAAAGCTCGCTAAAGGATCCATTTGTTGTTCCCATAATAGTAGAGTGCCCAACGCAGTAAAAACCTTCTATAAATTATTTTTGGGGGCACCTCGGGGTTACAAGCTGAAATTTTCACACAATGAAGGCTTTGTTATATTAATTCAAAATCCGAAGGTAATAAAAAATCATAACGGGCAAAAGGGCAGTATACCTAAAAATCGAGATTATTATATGAACGTGGAGGATATTAAATTATGGATGTTTTCATATAAAATTTCATCTACATTTTTGTACGAATTATATTTTTTATCATTGCTTGAAATACGCAGATTACATTGGCCCTTCCGGCAAAATAATAAAAAAATTGAATTATCTTCCTTCAAACCTGGGCAAAATCTGATTGAAATATACTTATTTTTGTATTCACCTCGCATTCTCTCCGAAATAAAGGCTGAAATTAAAAAAAATTATTCTTGCAAAAAGTCTGCCTTAAGTATTTAGAATACATAGGTGCATGAATAAATTTCTTTTTCTCAAATAGTAATGGAAAAATAGAATTAAATGTAAAAAAGTAATTTTCTTCTAGCCGCTAGCTACTCTCTTTTCCCGAGTACTCACTTTTCTTCATAGCTTCCTCTCTCTCGCGTCTACTGTACAATACAATAAGTGCTTTTACACCATTACGGGTTAGAATACTAATAATAATAATAGCTATTATTAATTGAATAAAGTCAATGAAGATATTTTCGATTATACTGAAATTTATTTTTCCTGTACGCTGCTAGGTATTAAAGAAGTAGAAAAAAAATCGTATACCTAATGCAACTGCTATTAAAAAAGGACTAGCTTTTATTCAGAATAGAAACCTGAAAATGTAAAAAATCTTTATAATAACAAAATCTATTTATCTACAAGCCTTGCGCTCATACAATCCAATAAAAAATTATCTAATTAAGTTTTATTATGTACCGATTTAATATAATAATAAGTTACCTTTTTTCATCCAAAACAGTGGAATTTACTTATCCACTCTGTTTTTAGTTAAAAAAAAACAGTTAACGAACTTTTTATCTGAACGAGCACACTCATAAAACGAATTTCAAGTTCGCAACTATACTGGGGGATTTACCAATATTTATGATAAGAAAACAAATTGCGAACTAATTGACAACAAATTATTATCCTCTATACTCATGAAGAAGCTGATACGTAGGAATTTGTTGCAGTATACTCTCTGCTAAACATTGTATGTATTATTTGACATGCATAGTGGACTCCAATGACACTGATGTACTTGTACTTCTGGTACATATTAAAAATATATATTTCTAGAGAATTTGGGGTAAAATGTGGGAGAGGAAATTCGGTGCGATATGTGGCCGTTCATGACATCAATCTAGAAGCAAAACTTGCAAAAAAATTACCCGCATTTCATGCTCTAACGGATTGTCATACAACCAGCCAGTTTTCAGGATTAGAAAAAATAAAATGTTGGAAAATTTATCTAAATTATTCCGATTATTTAGACGGTATTGGGTCCAGGAATTTTCAGATGGCATGTTCAATAACATAGAGAAATTTATCATAAAATTATTTTCAACAAATCCAAATATTTCGTCTATTAATATTTTCAGGACACTATTGGCCTCTTCATCGCTAATTGAAAAAACTAGCCGCTACAAAAAAATGCACATTATCAAACTAAGGTGTGCTTCAGTTCTTTAGAACCAAATCCCCTATTACCAGAGGTGACACAATGCGGATGGAAATTTTGAGGAGGCAGGTGGAAATTATCCCCAATTTTAACAACACCAGCATTTCCTTCGGATGTAAAAGTATTTATTGCATGTGTATGTGAAAAAAATTTAAATTATTATTAGATTAAATAGGTACATAATAAAACTTAACCAAACAATTTTTTTATTAGATTGTATGGAAGCAAGCTTGTAGACGTAGAAGAAATTAAATAGGTTGCATAGGATCATGCAAAAAAAATACTGGAAGGTAATATTGAAGTCATTATGTCTATTCCTGAAAAAGATACAGACACTGAAGATAAATATATTTTGATATTATAAAGATTTTTTTTTACATTTTGAGTTATTCTATTCTGAATAAAAGCTAGTCCTTTTTTAATAGCATTTGCATTAAGTATATGATTTTTTTCTACTTCTTTATTACCTAGCAGCGTACAGGAAAAATAAATTTCAGTATAATCGAAAATGTCTTCATTGACTTTATTCAATTAATAATAGGTATTCTAACCCGTAATGGTGTAAAAGTACTTATTGTATTGTACAATAGGCGAGAGAGAGAGAGAAGGGCTATGAAGAAAAGTGAGATACGAGAGTACTCGGGAAGTGCGAGACCCGACGGTCGCGGCTAGAAGAAAATTACTTTTTTACGTTTAATTCTATTCATGCACCTAAGTATTCTAATTACTGAAGACAAATTTTTTGCAAGAATAAACATTTTTGATTTGAGCCTTCATTTCGGAGAGAATGCGAGGTGAATAGAAAAATTAGTATATTTCAATCAGATTTTGTCCAGGTTCGAAGGGAGATATTTCAATTTTTTGATTTATTTTGCCGTAAGGGCCAATCTCCATATTTGAAGCAATGATAAAAAATATAATTCGTACAAAAATGTAGATGAATTTTATATGAAAACATTCATAATTTAATATCCTACACGTTCATATAATAAACTCGATTTTTAGGTATACTGCCCTTTTGCCCGTTATGATTTTTTATTACCTTCGGATTTTGAATTAATATAATAAAACCTTCATTCTGTGAAAATTTCAGCTTGTAACCCCGAGGTGCCCACACAAGTCAAAATAAGTTATAAGAGGCTGTGTACAACGAAACCAGTCACTCTTTGAAAAAAAAAAAGAGTTCAATGACATCTCTGTCGAAACACATACATCTTGACTTGTCTGCATTCAAAATTAACTGGTAGCCACCAAGAACCCATTTCTTAGATTACTATTCCAATAAAGTTGCTACTATCGGTGTTTACGCACCCAACGCAACTTGATATTGTTAGATAATCAATGAAACGCAAGCATTTGAGGGGTTTCAGTATTCGGGTTCATTATGTTTACAGATACAAGCACTATGGTTCCAGTCCTTTACTTCTCACACCAACTAAGTGTTTTTACGCTGCGGTTTCCATTAGCTTGTTTATATTGGGCAATAATAGTAAAATGAGCATGCTGGAGGCGACATTACAACAGTCAACTGCCACGGTGGCTGTCGTCTACTGTAGCAGAGGGTTATATATCGTTGCCAGAATCTTTATTTCTTGAACCTTCTGATGTGGATGAATTAACATGTATACTTAAACAAATAAAAAAATAAGAACTCTGCAGGCTATGACCAAATATCACTAAAAGTATTTTCAAAACTACATTTTAATGCCCTTCATGTGCTAGCTGAAGCTAGCACATGAAGGGCAGATCTTTTGAACAGGGTGATTTTCCTTTTTCGCCCCATTTCCCTTCTGCCTACGTTGTCGACAATAGTGGAAAAAATTGTTAAGAGTCGGGCTTAAAAATGTTTAATCAAACATAAAGTTTTATGTGAGGAACAGTTTTTGGTTTTCAATCATCGAAGAGCACAAGTGACGTCATTTTTGCATTTTTGGAGAACCTTTATTTATAGCTCAATAATGGTGACGTTGCAGCGGCGGCGTTCTGTGACCTGTCTAAAGCTTTTGATTTTGTTGATCACGGGACGCTGCTGTGCAAACTTGAGACTTGCGGATTTAGGGATAGGAGTTTAGACTGGTTCCATTCTTATCTATCTTGTCGCAGTCAAAGGGTAACCTTGAATGGTGAATGCTCCGATGAGTGTCAACTGCAAACCGGTGTTCTTCAGGGATCTGCACTGGGTCTCTTACTGTTTTTGCTATGTGTCAATCATTTGTCACTTATCCCGATAAGCGGCAAATTTACTATATTTGCAGATGACATCACTATCATTTGGCATCATAGGGATAAATCTGTGCTTCAGATTTTGTCTCTAATGACCTGAAAATGCTCAAGGAATGGTGCGATGCGAATTCTCTCTCGCTTAATATTTCAAAAACAAATATAGTATCTTTTCAGTGTGACTTAGATCGGGTTCTTTTGGATGCGGATGTAGTAAGTAATTGCATTGAGGCTAGATTCTTGGGATTGTTACATAGATATAAGGTTAAAGTTTGAGAAACATATACTACAGTTAAATAAAAAGCTTGCAGCAAACTGTTATGCTATCAGAATAATTTCAAATAACTTGGATATAGCAACTACACGAGACGCATATTTCTCCTTAATTGAAAGGTATTTAAGGTATGGGATTCGTTTTTGGGGCAGCTGTTCTCAAAACTTATTTACTAGTATTACTCATTCTTCAAAAAAGGGCGTTAAGATATATGTGTAAGGCTAAAGCCAGAACTTCATGTAAACCTTTGTTTTTGGCACAAAAAATACTACCATTAATTTGTATTTACATCTTGGAAACAGATTGTCTAGTAAGAAAGAAATATCTAACAGACATCAACAACGAATCAATGCACTTTACTAGACAAAACAGTCAGATATCACTCCCTATACCTTCTACTTTAGTGAAAAGATCTATTATTTACGACAGTAAAAGGATATTCAACCATTGAGAGCAACAAATAAATCAATTTTTTTTTTCATATCTACTATACATTATTACTGTATAATTAATATCGTTAGCTTTTGAGTTTGTTATTTTTCTTATCGTCTGATTGATGAATATGTGTATATGAATTTTTTACGTTTGTAACTATCTATACATATATTGTTTTTATTTTGTTGTTTTAATTTTTACACTTGTATTTTTTATTTTGTTTATTAGTTTGTAAGTATGGCTTTGTCAATAACTACTGTTTATGATAATAAAGCTATTTTTGAATTTAACTTTGGCTATAGCAGAGTCAAATTAACTTTTATCATAAATTGGCTTAAAACTGAAAGTAAAAGTGTAACTCGGACGAACGAATTCTGTATCAACAGAGCTTAATGTAAGTTTTTAAGTACATAAAAGTCAATTAAAATGCTTTTACTTCGTTATTTCAATTGAAAATCAATCAGATCTTGCACGTCATAACTTAAGACCATCACACATCATAATAAAAATAAATAAGTAATGAAAATTTTGATTGGGAAAACCATTTGGACACAGCCGAGAATTTAAGAGCTTCTAATATTGGTAGTTTCAACTTACCATCTCCCGCTATGACTTGGTTGCAATGGTGACAGAGATTTCCAAAAAGTTGATGGTAATGGGTTTCACAATATGCCAAACCTTTCTTCTCATAATGACGATGACCAAAGAAAGGCTTTTCACACTTAGCACACACGAAATGCTGCAAAAATTTAATATTCATAATTTGTAAATGACATACCAATTGCATCTAAAATAATAATTCAAAAAGCTAGAGTAACATACCTCAACATGCCAATGTTTTCCTAATGCAGTGACAACTCGCTCCTCAATTGGCCGTCGGCAAGCACCACATATTGGTACCCCCATCTTATCGTGACAACGCAAGCAGTACAATTCGTTAGTGTCGTTTTTCGCCAATCCGGGCCGGTTACGAACCTCCCTAGCATTAGCATCCAACTCGACCCCACATGCCGTGCAATTAAAATGATAGGGGTGATAAACTTCGCCGCGAAATTTCAAGGGTTGGTCATCAATCATGGCACTAAAATGTACATCGTTAGGCTGTTTGTTTGTAGTTGAAATACTCCAAAAACATGGTACATTAATTATCATTGTTATTAAATATATTGTTTTGGTCAAAATTGCGTATAGCCGCAAGATTTAAAAAAAAATTACAAATATGAAGCCTAATAGGTTACGCAAAATAGCCAATAACTCTGAATATAACAAACCAAAACTAGTATTTTCTATGTTCGTACTTACTGGCACTTATGGCAGATGTATTTGCCAAGACCTCTTGCTTTAACTTTAGCATTACACTCGTGACATAAAGCTCTTCCACTGTTTTTAATGAATCCAGTGTCAGCTAGCTCCAAGTGACACAATTCGCAACGGAAGCACTCTGCGTGCCATGAAGAATTCATGGCCTTGATAACTCTACCTAAAAATACAATGAAATAAATATTCATACAGTGCAAAAAATTATACATATTGTTCAAATAAAATAATTAAGAAAATTATTTCCTCAAATTCGAATTAATATTCTGTGAAAAAAAAATAAATAAAAAAAATATATATACTTATATCTGGTGTGTCCCAGAATAGTTGTTACACATAAAATGGAGTAATATTTGTTAAGTCTCGAATTGATGTTTATAAAGCAAGCATTGCTTGGTTTTAAGCACGTTTTATAATTTAAAATGTGTAAATCTTTATTTGTGAAGAAAACCATTTTATGCTCATAATTTAACAGAGAGAAGCTCGGTAAAATTAATTGTTATCATTTAAAATAAAGGGTGACTTCACAAATAATGATTTTTAAGTGTACGCTGCAGTTCTAGATAAAAGAGATTGATCGCTGTTTCACATTTTTATTATAAAACTTTCTGTATAAAACCAATTTTTTCAACTTTTCTTACTACCGTTCCAGTTCAAGCAAGGCAATGGTTTTTCTACAGTTGATGAATAATGTAACTTGCTGTACATTTACAGTTTGATTTAGTTAGTCTCTTATGTGACTACTTTTTTTGACAAGTGTAAGCACATACATACATAATTGATGATTGAGTACTATTCATCTTTGATAAAGGGCATTTCCCTTTACACGCTATGAACACCGTACTAGCGAGATATAAATTATACTTTATGACATGAAAAGGGGATCACTCAACTACCTAGTAAAAACCAACTAATCTACTAAAATTAACAGAGATATACTAGATGATGTAAGACGGATGAAATATATATTAATATTCAGCAGTAATCAATAATATACCTATAATAAAAGTGCTACAGCGTTGACAGCAAGGAGCAAACAGCACATGGAAATCATGTTCACAGTACTTTCTTCCATCGTATTCGTAGAAAACACCATCAGCGAATTCTCGGAAGCATTGAGCACATCTAGCAACAAACGGTATTTTAAAAATATATAATTTGCTACATTTTATTTAGAAATTACAAGTCTACAGTCGTATTACAAACGTAGCTTAATATCGAAAAATAGAATCCACTATCACTATAAAAATATTTTAAGTACCAGATTATAATTTAGGAAAACTTACACGAAGCACTGCTGATGCCAAAGTTGACCAGTGGAATTAACAATTTTTTCTTGCGGTTCGAAGCCCTCGCCGCACTTCGAACATAGCATGTTGTCCCTAGACATGTTGGCAATGTTTGTTAGCCTGCAAATTAAGAAACAAGGTTTTAAAGACATATACAATCTTGACTATGTAACTGAGTATAATCGACTTCATATGGTGTAGTCTTCTACAGAACTTTATAAGCATAAAAATTGACAATGTACAAGAAAATTGATGTTATTATGACTCTCAAGAAGGTTGCAAATCTTCACCCTAAAAAAATACATTTATATTTCTAATAACACTTGGTTAAATACACGAACCCTACAGCCTGAATCCCATCAATCTCAAAAACCTCTAAATGCAGGCCTCTTCAAAGGAATAGTTTGTAATATCTAATTTGTGCTATGATATGTCCAAAGAATAATCAGGAACCAAAGTGATTCTTATTTATTTAGCAGTGGGGGATAAGAAGAAGTAGTATACATCATACCATGACACTTTAGAAAATTGTGCCTTATTTGAAGCAGCAGGTTTTGAACTCCAATTTAGGGGAATGTTGTCATAATCTTCATATTTATAGTAGCTCGATTCTAGTAAATCGTCCCTGGAACCTCTAGATGCTCTTCTCTTAGCAAGATAACTGTTTTCAATTGTTCCCAACACCGGTATTTTAGGTGAAATATCTTTTGGATCCATGATTGAATATTGTTCAATATCACAACTGTTGATATGTATATTAACACGCAATAATGACGATATTTAAAATAAACACGAGGATGTTCATGGCAAAATGTTGGAACACATTAAAAACAAATTTAATCAATTTAGTATGTAAAGAGTAATAGTGTTTGCATGCTTGTCCTTATCAATAAGATTTGTTATCTATGGTTACCCATTGGATTATATCAGTAAGTAACGAACGCAAAACACGACGTATTTGAACTAAAATTCCATTTTCGATTATGTGTTTTCATACTGCCAGGTAATTAACCGTTGATAATCTGCTTAGAGAAAGCAGAATTAACTGTTCATCATACCATATAAGTTACAAAAGAGATGCCAATAGTGTTCTAAATAAGTAGTTTATCCAAATAATATATAATGTACCCTTATTTTACCAGATTGCGAAATTAAGATGTCTAGATGTTTACATTCTAAAAGGTAATAATAACTATCATCTGAAAGTAAACAAAAAACAGCATTGCTATATTAAATTTTAATGGTATATCGCTTACCTATAAATAATTTCTTTTCAAAAAGACTACTTTTTGACAATGTTAATTTTATTATGTGCCATCAGTGTCATAAACAAAATAATGTAATAACGTCCCTAATCAATTGTGTGTTTTATTTTTTTTACAGTTATTTCTTACAGATACAATATACCAAAGTGTTGCGCCTCCTTATATTCAGTATTCAAATGTCTATCGTTTTAGATAGAAATCGGTTTAGAAATTGATCTGGACCATTTACTATTTTTCCAAAAAATTTTGAACTTTTTTATAATATATATATATTTTTAAGCCTATTACAACACGAACCAACACAATAATTTTAAATTTTAACTGAATGATAGATCTTTAGACATGGCTGTTTATATAAATAAGAAAAAATCATATATTTTAAAATGCTCGCGACATCATTGATCGTCAGCTTTTTCACAGTAAAATTTGTTGATCCATCTTACTATGCTGGATTTAAACTTAACAATGCCACCATACTTTCCAATAGCTATTTTACAACTAAGCATTTCAAATGTTCAATATATATCATCATTTCTAGCCATTTTTTTCAGTCAGTTATCGGGGAGAGGAATTGAATTACATTACTATTATTTTATAAATATCGAATGTTTGTATTACTTAGCGGAAGTTTTGCGGACACATTCTTGAAAAGTGATGAAATTCTAAGTATACTGTGAGTGTGGTTATCTGGGTGTTTCAGCAATGTACAGGGTGTCCCATTTTCGATGATATTACGGGGTATCTCACTTACGAGTAAAGATAGAGAGTTGCGGTTTTCGCAATACTGTGCTACTTTTTTGTGAAAATAACGATGACATTAACAAAATTTTCATAGCCCGCTTCGTTTCTGAGATACAGGGCGAAATTGAAAATAATGCATTTTGGGACCCCCCTCGTATCTCTGTTATCCTTTAACATAACGCAAAGCTAAAAAATTACTCTTATACAGTTTTTGACGTAGAATCCAGTGGCGTGATCAGATTTTTGCTGTGAGCTGTCAATTTTTAGCTATAAATGAAACTTATGTTTTTTTTAAATGGAACACCCTGTATATTTTTCTTTCGTTTGATTGGAAATGTTATAAACTTTATAAAAATATTTAATACATTATATGTATTTTAAATAATAAGCCTAAAATTAATAATTTTACAAAATGTGTCTCGATATGACACTCTTGTATTTTTTTTTAATGTAACACCCTGTATATTTTTCTTTCGATTAAATGGAAATTTTATAAGCTTTATAAAAATACATGATATGTATTTTAAATAATAAGCCTAAAATCCATAATTTCACAAAATGTGTCTCTATACGACACTCTTGATGAGTATAGTATAAGCATTGTCTTTTAAACAACGGTATAAACGTTGGCTGAGATTATCAGTCAACGGTATAAGTATTAGCAGGCAGAGACTATTAAGAACAATGGAATGGTAATTTTGTATTGGCAAGACCTTTCAGTGGCAAAATTTATATTTTCTGTGTAATATTGTATTTTTTACGATGGCTCAAAATGAAAATTATCAATATTTTGAAAAATATGGAATGTTAGTCTGCTTTATACAGAGCAATGAAAACTTCTGTGAAGCTTCTCAGCTATATTCCAATAAGTTTGTTTGAATATTTATTTACTTTTTGACTTATTTGGGTTTATTTTTTTAAGTATCATTTTAATTTATAGATATTCCGAAAAACGGCATCCTGATATTTTAATGTTTTCCGGAATAAAGAAAAAACTGGTAGAACAAGGAACGTTGCCTCCGCCCTTACCGCGATTTTCCTTATGATACGTTTTTGGTAGGGGCCGGATAAACGTTCCATGTTCTCTTTATTCCGGAAAACAAATGACAAGGTTGTCTTCTTTCAGAATATCCATAAATTAAAATGATACTTAAATAAAAAATAAACCCAAATAAGTCAAAACGTAAATAAATATTCAAACAAACATTTTGAATAATAGTTGAGAAGCTTCACGGGAGTTTTCATTGCTCTGTATAAAGCAGACTAACATGTCATATTTTTCAAAATATTCATAATTTTCGTTTTCAACCATCGTAAAAAATACAATATACACAGAAAATATAAAGTTTGCCACTGACAGGTAAAAATGATCATTCCATTGCTCTGATAATCTCTGCCTATAATACTTATAACGTTGTTTAAAAGATAATGCTTATACTATACTCATCAAGAGTGTCTTATAGAGACACATTTTGTGAAATTATGAATTTTAGGCTTATTATTTAAAATACATATCATGTATTATATATTTTTGAAAAGCTTATAAAATTTCCATTCAAACGAAAGAAAAATATACAGGGTGTTCCATAAAAAAAACATAAGTTTGATTTATAGCTAAAAATTGACAGCTCATAGCAAAAATCTGACTCCGTCACTGGGTTCTACGTAAAAAAGTATATAAGAGCAAGTTTTTAGCTTTGCGACATGTTAAAGGATAACGAAGATACGAGGGGGGTCCCAAAATGCATTTTTTTCAATTTCGCCCTGTATCTCAGAAATGAAGCGGGCTATGAAAATTTTGTTTATACCATCGTTCTTTTCACAAAAAAGTAGCACAGTATTGCGAAAACCGTAACTCTCTATATTTACTCGTAAGTGAGATACCCCGTAATATCATCGAAAATGGGACACCCTGTACAGTTATCGTAGCTAAGTATCTACGTGACGATATTTGTGTTACTGTTCTTTATATTATTCATTTGCTGATGAAGTATCAAAAAAATAACAAAATATGTCATGGGCAACAGACAACATTGAAGGGAATTTCCCATTTTGTTAATAATATATAAATAAAGTTGCATAATGATAAGCACATAACGAGTGCATTATCCCTGTACATAATGGGTAGGGCATTACATAATTATAGACACGTGTGAAATTAAAAGCCTACATCTGTAGTACAGGAGTTAAAAATAGGAACAGATCTATGTCAATGCATTCCATGATTTATTGCACCTTGATTTTTATTATTTAAAATGAAAATCTGATGAACCCTGCCGGTTCATGAAAAATCTTTATATAAACTGCTCGTCAAAAAAAACGACGCACCCAGTTTTTTGGACAATATTTGAAAGCTCGTTATTGGAAACCTACTCAACCGATTTTAAAAAACTTTGGAAATTCTGAATAGTTGATTCTTTGGCTCTTACGTCTAATTTTTGTAATAAGATATTTTGCACCTAGCATATACTACAGGGTGTTAAAGAAAGAGATGTTTTTTTTACAAATTTTCAAGTTATCCCCATTTATGGGGTAGTTGAGATTGATAGTCGTAATACCTCTCTTTACATACAGTTAGGTAATACCTCGGGACGTATTTGAGATTTTGTGGATATCTTGGCTAACTACGATTATATGGTAATTTTTCGAAAATTGTCGTTATTTTCCAGTTTAGTCCCAATAATGAACAAACTACGGAGGTATCCATGAATTGTGAACACGACGTCTTACGGTAGGTCATATGCTACCAGTTTATGTACGTTACGTCATCCATAAAACCAGAAAGTTCAGATTAAGGGATATGTTTTGCACAAAATATTGCACGAATATTACTAAATGGTCCCTAGAATACCTAAGAATTGAAATGATGGGTGGGTACTTAAATAGGATCCTCTGTTAAAAAATGAATTCTTTTGTTACCATTTTACTTTTTCAATCACCCTGTATATTCGAAGGTAATTTCGAGTGTAATTTGAACGGTTGTAAGAGACAAAAACTCGTTTGCATATTTATGGTAACGTTACACGAAGTAATATCCTTATTTTACCATATTTTGACAACTTATCACTTATTTATCACCAAAAATCAAAAACCGTTTCGAGAAAATACCCCATTTTTAATAATCCATGGTATTAAGGTCGCATTTTAAGTTTACAAGTATAATTTTCTTTGGTTTGAATTTCTATTTTGAATTTTCAAAAAAAAATTATTTTGTGTAAAACATATCCCATAATTTGAAGTTTCTGGTTTACTGGATCACGTGACGTACATAAGCTGGTAGCATATGATCTACCGTAAGACGCCGTGTTCACAATTCGTCGATACCTTCCGTAGTTTGCTCATTATTGTGACTAAACTGCAAAATATCGACGATTTTCGAAAAATTGCCATATAATCGTAGTTAGCCAAGATATCCACAAAATCTCAAAAACGTCCCGAGGTATTACCTAACTGTAAGTAAAGAGAGGTATTACGACTATCAATCTCAACTACCCCATAAATGGGGATAACTTGAAGTTTTGTAAAAAGAACATCTCTTTCTTTAACACCCTGTAGTATATGTTAGGTGCTAATTATCTTATTCCAAAAATTAGACATAAGAACCAAAGAATCAACTATTCAGAATTTCCAAAGTTTTTTAAAATCGGTTCAGTAGGTTTCCAGTAACGAGCTTTCAAATATTGTCCAAAAAACTAGGTGCGTCGTTTTTTTTGACGAGCAGTTTATTTTATTGCTGTTGTCGAACCAATTGAATAACAGAAGCGCGCAGTGAAAGCCTTGAGGCACGTCTGAATCTGAATGCTTGCAGATATGAAGAGTATCAGATAAACATCGTTCACACACAGACGATAAATAACTTATAAAAGAGGGACATATTACCTAAATTTTTTCATGGTAGAAAAACAATATCTTGAACAACAGAACAATTGAAACTAACTAGGCTTAACAATTATTATATTAGAATTTGAACACGTTTTATTTTTATCTACACAAATTCAGTGGTACTTGCGGTTGTAAAAGTAACAAAAACCCTATTAGTAATACAACTATCTCTATTAGTAATTTTAAAATACTCATGTGATCGGCAACTGACAGGTATATTTGGATGTATTTATCAAGCTGAAGGTTGAAGTATAAAACAGAAAATATTTTTAAAGCCGTAGTATTTTCGCATGCATAACCATTTTAAATAATATAAAGTGTAATAGGTTATTTATTAAAAATATTAAACAGTAAGTACTAGAATTACATAAATATCCATAAGATAAAAACGTCAAAACAGTATACAAAAGGTAAATACAAAATTTACCTTTTTTCAATCACCTATAGGAAAGCGTGTGGATAGGGTGTGAAATACCAGAGAAAACCCTGTAACTACATTGAAGAAGAAAAATAGGTTTTGGCGAAGGTCGGCGAAAATACTTTTATGATAAATTATGTTGCCTCTACATTTACGAGTAGGAATTAACCAAATATTTAGAAACTATTATATTTTAATCATGTCAGTTTGTAAAGAATGCTAAGAAAAATACGAGGATCATAATTTTTGATGATTATTATATTTCTAATTTAATATGGGATAGTGATAGTATGATGGTTAAGTGTTAACAGTGATACAGATATTTTATGTTTGGGTCTATCCCAATTTAATTATGTCTGTAATAAAAATATCTCAATTCTAGATCTATATTTTTTTAACTGTTATATTGGCGTTTCTGAGTGCGGTGTCTTAACTAGCTACGAGTCAGTATTGTCATTTGACTGTCAGTATATTAATGTGGCAAACCAGTCGCGCTAAATTAAAAAAAAAACAGACACACATAGATTATGGTGGTTTAAACCACTGTTTGTTGCATTACAATTGGATTGAACAGAATTATGGATACACTTAATAACTAATTTGGGAAGTGTTATAAATTCGTTGTTAGGAAATCCAATTTTCCTGTTTGGTTCTCTGTGAAATTAAAGTCTAAAATTAAAGCTAAAAAGCGACATACAAAAATTATAAAGCAAGCAATATCTATCCACATTACTGTGAGTTTGATAAATTGCGTCTTGAAACAACTGACTGATTTCGGCTATGCCCGTTTCATGTGTACAATGTAGAGCAAAATAAGAGAAAATATAGGGGCGTTTTGGAAATTTGTCAGGAATAAGGCTCAAGAAAAAAATGTCATTTCATGTTTCTGGGTGATCGAGAAGAGATGGGGCTGAAAGAATAGTGGAGCTGTTTGCATCTCATTCTGGTAATACATATAAGGCTTTTAGGGAGACACAAATAGATGATGGCAGACTTATAATAACGATTTGATGGATGGAATTAAGGTCATTGAAATAAGTTTCGAGAATCTATAAAATGTATTATTGTCATTGGATGTGGCAAAAGGGGCGGGTCCTGATGGGATTCCAAGCTGCTTAGAGAGTGTGAGCCATTATTGTTTCTTTTTAAATAAACCTTTGTCTCAGAGTATATTCCCAGATGGCTGGAAACATTTCTTTATAAGTCCTATACCTAAGTGCAGCAACCGCTGTGACCTAAGCAATTACATACATATCTGCAATCCCAAAAGTCTTCAAGTAAATGGTTATGCCTATCCTATATTGGATAGTGCCTTTAAGATTATTATAGTACATCAGCATGGCTTTGAAGGTGGCTGGTCAACTGTGACAAGCCTCTATTTACACCAATTTTGTAGCAGATGCCATGGATAATGGATATGAAGTTCATTCCATTTATACAGATTTTATTAAGACTTTCGAATTGCTGGATCAGGATGCTCTGATGCATAAGATTGATTTCAAGGGTTCCTTCTGGTCGTGGGTGTCATCCTACTTAATGGATTACACTCAGCAGGTTAGGCTCCGCAGGTATGTTTCCTCTCAGTTTGAGGTTGAGTAAGATGTTCCTCAAGGGATCCATTTGGACCCACAGCTGTTTCTCATTTTGGTTAATGATCTAACATTCTGAATCTTAATTATCTATTTTATGCAGATGATCTCAGGATATTCCGTTATATAAAGACAGATCAGGATTGCAGGGTGCTTCAGAGTGACATAGATGCTTTGATAAATTGGTGTGGTATGAACAATGTAAATTTAAATACTATGAAGTGCTCTTATATGGTACTCTATTGTAGCAAAAATGGAATAGACTGCTCATATAAAGATGCTGCACTGATTCAGGGAGCAGTCGTAAATGACCTGGGCATACACATTCATAGTATGCTCAGTTTTTGTGACTATTATCAGAGCATTATAAATCAGGCAAATGAATGTTGGGGTTGGTTATGGAACGTGGGAGGAATTTGAAAATCTGGGCTGCATTAATACCCTATTCACATCTTATGTTCGGTCAGTCATAGAATCTGAATTCAAATTTGGAATCCGTATTATGAAACTCACAGAAGTCACTTTGAGTTTATACCGAACAAGTTTTTCAAATACCTTAACCATCACTTATCAGCAAGAGATTTTCGGATGGATTTTGAACAGATAAAAGAGCTTTTTGGATTGAACACTTTGCAGGACCACAGGAAATACTTTCATATAAGTACATCTGAGATACTAAAAAAAAAAAAATTTTATCACACCGAGAGATTTGAAAAGGCTTACCATACCGTACACAAAAACTCAAATATTCTCCATGCTCAGAACACATCTCTGAATAGACTGATATATTATGTAAATTCTTTAACAAGATTAAGTCTGTCTTGAGACTGGAAATGTTTTGTTAGGTTTTAGAGTATTTAAAATATTTGTATCTATATGTTTGTGCTAAGATATTTTAGTAAATGTGTTTAAATTGTGTACATTGTTTAAATATTGTTATATTTTATTTCTGAGATCATTGAATTAGTATTATCAAATACTATAACATGGTGTTACCATTGAAATATTAATAAATAAATAAATTTGTTAGTTGGTTGCAATACAATTTACTTATCGTTAAGATTAGTATGCTTAGAAATGTATACATATTATTTATGCTGTAATAATTAAAACCATATCCAATTAAACAAGGACTTGCTAACAAATTACCTATTGTTTTGTAAAAAACTTTATTTGCAACTTTAATATCTACATGTGTTAGAATTATTCACATTTTTAGAAACCACTGAATAGAATTACATACTACAGTACTAGCACAAAAATGGCTTCATGCAAAGTACCTACAATAGGATTAAAATAATTTTGAGCTTAAAAGCCATGCAACAGTAAACTACTTGGTCAAATATGAATCAAATTTTGTGATCATTTTTATGTGCTATTTTGTGCATCTATAGATGCACTCGATAACCCATTATTATTTTAAACTAAAGTTTTAATGGTTGTAAAAATACCACAGAACAAACTATACATCTAGAGTAGTGACTATAGCATTATATAATATAATAGTTAAAAGTTAATTTCAGTGTTGTGAATGAATGATAATGAATATTTACATGAATTAATTTTGTTTTAGTAAAGGTTTAAGTGAGTAACAAATAAATAAATATTATCTATGTAGCAAGGACATCTGGATGATTTGATAAAACCCCTTTGAAAAATTTGAAAGATTATAAGCACTTACATTTAAAATGTAGGTACATGTTATTGTGGTTCGATAACTAGTTATTTTATTTTTATTATTATTTTAAATTATATTACATTAATTATGGTGGGGGGATTTATGCTTCATACTTAGATCATTATTCTTTTATATAAACTCGTCATCAGGGATGTCATGCAGATGCAGATGAAACTAATTGGAGTATTAATGCACACATTACATACAAATTACATGCTTACCCAGGCATAGGTAAAGGTGTCGGCGACATAACAGAAGATATTCTTCAAGCCAAAAAAAGAGGAAAAAAGCTTTTCAAGGAAAACTGAAAATAAACAAGTCTATTTTAAACCAGAAATCAGCTATTTACAGAAGTCATAAAAACATATGTACAAAATCGCATACCAAATACCAAAATAGGAGAAATTAATAACGTCCTACTAACAAATAAAATAAAGGAAGACAATTTTTTGGAATTTTCACAACACACCCAAACAGTAATCAGTATTATTAACTTTAACCTTCAAAGACAACTTTACTCTTTGCTTTAATTTGTTTAATGACCTAAATTCTAAATTCGGAAAAAACAATCCTATTGCTAGTCCTGCCTTTACCATCTTCAAGACAAAGACAGAAAGCAGATCGTGGAGGACATTGTAGGTAGGTGACCAATCACCACGTCTCATACCATTTTGAGAACTAACGGGCAGGAGTGGACTTGCCTGTTTGTCCGTCAAATATCAAATAGGGCTATTTAAAATTGTATAAAATTAAGAGCCATCAGATAATTATTAAAGAAACAAAGTTTTTTTTACTGTTGACACTTTCATATCTATGTCATTCTGGCCAAAAGTTGCCATTGCCGCAACTCCGTCATATCAATAGTTTTCGAGTTATACATGTTCAAATATTGAAGTTGCCCATATAGTTCCTAAAAAAATATGTATAATGAAACCATATTAGAAATACATATTTATATATATTTTTTAACATTTTAATTCAGTACAGGTAAATTACAAGTCATATAAAAATGTTTTCAAGATCTGATCATTGCGATTGAATAATTTTAAAATATGCTTTTTATACCTAATCTGTTATTCACCTTTGAAGACAATTTTTTTCCTCAACTTTTACCCCCGGTTTCGACACTTCTTTTAATTTTTATTTTGCCTTCTTTTCGTCCGGAATCCTCATTTTAGCCCGGCTACATGTCCCGAAAATGTCAGCCCTCTAGGTGGAACATGCTTCATTAAAGTGTTTCACTTTGATTTCCGTTTCATTTGATTTTCATTTTTTCGGACTTGCCCTCGCTAAAAAGTGTCAATTCAAAACGTTTCATTGTTTAATGTAAGTATTATTCCAAAACACGACAAACCACCACTTTTGCCTCAATTGAAATATTTCTTAAAATCAGAGATAGACGTAGATGATAAAGAGGCAGTGGCGAAATATTCATCTTTGAGAATGGAATGAAAAAAGTACAAAAGATTTTTGGTATGAAGTTTGCTTTATTTAATGACGTAAATGATTAAAACCCTTAAAAAATAGTAAATTTTGCACTAAAAGTGTTAATTTTACCACACTCTAATGCTGAAGTTGAGAGGTTGTCCAGCAAATTAAACTTAATTAAAAGTAAGTTAAGAAATATGCTAAACAGTGATACAACAAAATCATACTCTATATAAAGTGCGGTTTAAGTAGGCTAAACAAACGGTGTGAAAATTGTGATCTCTCCAAGGAAATTTTTGATAAAATAAAAAGCAACGATAAAAATTTGTTATTAACGTTTATTTATGCCAAAGGTTAGCAATATATAGGTATAGGCAACAATATCTATATTATATATGTAGAATATAGTTTTTGATGTGTAAACATCTTACGCGGCGGTATGATACCGTAGTAAATTTGCAACACCGTTATAGAATAACGTAACGGCCTTTCCTATTAGTCGATCCGCATGGCCCTCCGCTCGCTTCGCTCGCTACGGGGGCTCAAGAAAAGGAAACTAACCAGGTGCTAACCCAAACTAACCCAAGACATACCCAAAATCAAGAAAAAAAACTGTTTAGAAACATAATCTAAAAAAATAAATAAAAAATAGTAACGGGGTTCGAACCTAGGCCGTCCAGGTGAGACGCAGCTGTATAAACCTCTACACCACGAGAGCTCTTGACAGAAAACGATTGCATCACGCAGACATATCGTAATACGAGATGGATCGACCAATAGGAGAGGTCGATTTTTACATAGTGGTACTATTTGTGTAAAGGATCTTTAAATGCATATGATGTCACATCTGCTTTCACACTTCCGTCCGTCCAGGGATTTATCCCTCATACCGCCGCGTAAGATGTTTACACTCCAAAAGTCCCTAGATAATTACAAGAATGCCCTTTATCCCTGTCAAGCTAAAAAAATACCTAGATCTAGAAAAAAAATCCCTAAAACTGACATCACTGTGTGAGTGTGCCAATTGCCAATTAATCCAGCGGGCGCAATAAGAATATAATATAGAGTTTTTATTACTCTCGTCAGAGACAACTCTTGCCTTTGCTCTCGTTAATCGATTAGATCACTTCAATAATTTGTGTTATTAATCGTAAAAAAGAGTCTGCTAGTACTCGAGACACAGATGTATAAACATATCCCATATCGCCATCATCGACATGAAGATCTAATGCTTTGACCACGGTACAAGGAGAAACGGTATAGTATTCCGGCAGCCAAAACTCGTCGAGTTCGCGCATTGACGTAGTTTGCGTAAGAAAATCAAGACGACTGCATTCGATTTATATGGATTTGTACGTTTGTACAAGTTGATATCGTGGTTTTCTAACTGTGAATGTTTTATTTGTTTTTCAAAATGCCTGGATGTGCTGTGGCAAAGTGTAATAACTACACTAAATCTATTCAAGGCACTAATATTAGATATTTTCGTTCCCCAAAAAATAAAGGGCTGATGTGTAAAAAGTGTATCATTGCGTGTAGACGGGAAGATGAGATAAACGTAAAGAATGGTATATATTATTTAACTAGGTGGTATGAGTATGAGTAGAACATAAGTCAGATGTTCAGTTTTAATTATTGTCTAAGGCATCTAAACAAAAAGGACACCAAGATTTTAGGTGAGAGAGGCATATAAATTTCTTATACTTTTCACAAAAAAAGTTCTTTACACCAAAAAAAAAACATCTTTTACGGGTTCCTGGTGCAATTTTTTCTTGCGGCTCTAAATTGGCAGATGTTCCGGCATAATCTTGTCTCCTCTCCCAGACTGCTTGTGGAATATTTTGTTCAAAAGAACGCCGAACTAAATGTGGCTTATGTAAAACTAATTTTTATGAACCACTACATAATACAACAGTTACCCTTTATCCAAAATATTATTTAAACAATACATCAAAAAATATTGTGATTACTTACCAAAATAGAAAAAAAAAACAATTACTCAACACACAAAAATAGTTACACGGATAGTGGCGCCAAGTCTCACAGACTTTATGTATAATAACTTTTGTCATAATTCATCCTCTGTCGATCTCCCTAGTCAGGCTATATAACACCGAACGGTATTGTAGGAAGGTACCGGGCTGGACGCAGTTGTAGCGATATCTGGAGAGCCAGGATACGCAACTAAAAAGTGGCCGGGTCTGTTAGACTTGGCGCCACTTCCGGAAAGTTAAATGCGCGCTATGTCTGAGACTCTACGCAAAGTACGTCACAGCCCGGCAGCGGTGCGCAATATTATACCGTTTCTCCTTGTACCGTGGCTTAGACAAGAAAAGAGAGCCCGATCTAAGATCTAAAGCCACCTTAGGCCGCGTGGCGCCTGAATATAGGCAACCAGTTAATTGGAGTTGGTTGCCTATATTCTGACGTTAGAAAGAACCTAACCACATGGTTATGATCACATCCCCTTGCACATTTCCGTCCCATTTGCCGAGATTTATCTTCATACCAAAGACAAAAGTTACCGCCGCGTAAGATGTTTACACATAAAAAACGGATATGCCTATTTTATTCAAGATTTTGAATCAAATTGCTGTGGGTTTCCAAAAAAAGCATCCAGGGAGATGATGACGAGTGATTAAGGACAAGCGGTAAATAATTCGTAATAATAATATTACTTATTCCGAATTGTATTACTATCTGGCGAGAATAATGATGACCAACAAGTGTGTTATTTTATTCGTATTGGCAAAATATCAAGTTTACCAAGTCTGTTAACTCTTTCAAGCAAGGTTATTTACTATTAATTTATATCCAAAATACGTTTACCAAATCGAATGAATAATTCGAATATATTTTGTAACTATTCGAATACCATGAATATTCGAATAATCCCGAATAGCCATAAATGGCAAAACGTAAGATTTTTGGCAGGTAAGTTTAATATCAAACCATGTGTATCTTTTCACTTGTGTAAATTCACTTTACAAATATAATACATGATACATATCATGAACATAATAGCAGAGTACAGTTGGTTTGTTATACTCTGATAATAGCGATAGCATACATGCAGCTGATTTGCTCCAACAATGACCGCAGGACGTTTGATCTTAAATACCCCGCGGCCGTAGCTCGCTAGAATGCTGATGATGATACTGCGGAATGCAGCCTATCAAGTTCAAAAAAAGAGACGCCACTAAAACTCACCGGATCCTGGCCAATCGGGTGATGGGTCCGCCCACGCGACGTGACAGTTTAACTTTTAGAGGTTAGCGGTAAAAAAACAACGATGTTTACATTTTGTGAAGACGTGTAAGGTGTTTAATTTTAACGATTTCTCCCTGAATTTCCATTATTTATGAATATTTTTAGTCTAAATACTTTCTAGAGACATATTTATTTAGTGTGTTCAAGTATTCTCCGAGAAATAGGACTCAAGGAAATACTATTACATCGAGAATTTGGTAAGTTCATTTCTAATGTATAGATTATAGATTTGTTTTCAGATTTAATACTATTAAAGTAATACTTCAAAATAAATTCAACTACTTGCTTAAAAGTTTGTTCGAGTTAATTTATAGTATTAAGTCTACTAATAGTACTGTTTTTTTTTCTGATTTGCAGGTACAAAGTGGATATAATCTTATATTCTTTAGTGCTTGAAGCAAGACATAAAGATGGATAGCTTGAAAAAATATGTCTTGGGCATACCTATCCATATAATATCAAGGGAAGACTGTTCTGACATAATTTCCACCCATATTGTAATGTACTTAGACCATACAAGGAGGGCATATAGGTACAATCGAGGAAATGAAAACAAGTATCGAAGCTTATAATCGGTATGCTTGTGAGGAAAGCAGCTGTAGTCATTGCCATCTTACATTTTAGTATCTATATATACTTGGAAAGGTAACTAACATTGTTATAATTTATACTTATACATAATCAGAAAATATTTTTGTTACACCTATGTGCTTTGACGAGTTAATTTTTGTATGTATTCTTATTAAGTAGATTGTATTTTATACAGTATTAATTTATTTCAGGATATGCACTTACAGAGATAATATAACCCATAGAGCCATCCACAGCAGCACACATACATTTTACAAGTGGGAAAAAACATTTGAAATTCCTATTTTTCACAGAGACAAGGAGGAGCACACAAAATTGCAGAAACAATGAACATAATTGAGGTATAAAACAGGTAGGATTTAGAGGTCTTCAAAAGGTGAATATTATTATAATGTTTCTTATAATGAATTATTATGTGAGACAGAATGCAAAACATTATGTTATAGAGTATGCAAGGTTTGTATTCATCGCTACAGGTGTGAGGGCTCACAGTATTCTGTAAAAAATATGATGTGTAAACACATATATTTGGTATGTTTGTATGAGCAATGGACAGGAAGCGATTTTGTTTTAGGTGATGTTGCTGAAATGCTTGCAGAAGAACAACTATCAAATATTAAGAATGACCATAATGAAGAAATTGAGAAGTTCATAAGGGAAAAAAGATGTGAAAGTCAATGTGCAGCACCAGTAGATAAAAGAATGAAGAGGGAAATTGAAATCGAATCACTTTCAAACTTTTTGAGATCCCTGAATGATGAGACTTATGATAAATATGTTGCATTGTCAACAAGTTATTTAATATTTTTTATAAAATGACATTTTATATTTATTTTAAGGTACATGAAACAATTTGGTACAATAATGGAGCAAGTAAACAAAGCAACCACTAACAAAAGGAAAATGGAGAAGCAAGATTACTTTCCGCCACAGAAGAAAAACAGTAGATAGCTTTTAAAACAAATGTATGCAGTTTTAACATAGTATTGTGTATAGATTCTAAATGGTAATACTGTAGAGATACTTATAATTAGTTACATTTATAGTTTTTAAGTAAATATTGTACTTTTCTTATTTTAAAAAATATGTGATAATTCGATATATCACTCGTAAGTTTCTTCTTACGAGCTGTACTCAAAACTGCAGATTTCTTAAATTAAATTTGGATTTTCAAAATATCTAGTGTATTTTTTCCATAATGATTTACCTAGGTAGGTATATTTTATGCCACACCTATGTACCAAGTAAAATATGTGTGAAACAATAATGATATTCTCTAGATTATCATTCCATGCATTAAAAAAATGATATGGGCAAATGCTTATTATAGTGCATAATAATTTGATGTCAAAATAATAAAGAAAATAATTAACAATATTTAATCACAACAGATGTTTTATTACATAATAATATGAAAAATCAAGTATGAAGTCTTACAAAAATAAATAGTTTCTTAACAATATTAAAGAAAGTACTATATCAAAATAATTTCTCTTCATGTAAGTTACTTATCTCAGATCTTGCAAAAGAATGCTTCTTTCTGGAGGGACATTTTACTCCTCCTCGTCTCTGTGAAAATCAGGAATTTCAAATGTTTTTTTCCCACTTGTAAAATTTATTTGTGCTGCTATAGATGGTTCTATGGGTTATATCATCTCTGTAAGTGCATATCCTGAAATAAATTAATACATTCTACTTAAGAATACATACAAAAATTAACTCATCAAAGCACATAGGTGTATCAAAAATATTTTCTGATTATGTATAAGTATAAATTATAATATTAGTTACCTTTCCAAGTATATATAGATTCTAAAATGTAAGATATCAATGACTACAGCTGCTTTCTTCACAGGCAGACTGATTATAAGCTTCAATACTTATTTTCATTTCTTCCATTGTATCTATATGCCCTTTTTGTATGAGACTGTCTCTTTGTATGGTCTAAATGCATTACAATCTGGGTGGAAATTCTGTCAGAACAGTCTTCGTTTCATATTATATGGATCTAGGTATGCCTAAGACATATTTTTTCAAGTTATCCATCTTTATGTATCGCTTCAAGCACTAAAGAATATGAGATTATATCCACTTTGTACCTGCAAATCAGAAAAAAACAGTACTATTAGTAGACTTATTGCCTACTATAAATTAACTCGAACAAACTTTTAAGTAAGTAGTTGAAATTATTTTGAAATATTACTTTAATAGCATTAAATCTGAAAACAAATCTATATTCTATACATTGAAATGAACTTACGAAAACAGTCTTAAATTATTCTCGATGTAGTATTTCCTTGAGTCCTATTTCTCGGAGAATACTTAAACACACTAAATAAATATGTCTCTAGAAAGTACCTATCTAAAATTATTCATAAATAATGCAAATTCACCAAGAAATCGTTAAAATTACACATTTTGACAAAATGTAAACAAACAACAACAATTTTACCGCTAACCTCTAAAGTGTCAAAGTGTGACGTCGTGTGGGTGAGGGCGGACCCATCACCTGATAGGCCAGGATCCGGTGAGTTTTAGTGGCGTCTCAAAAAAAGTTACACATCATCATTTTAGGTTATGTGTAAATTATACGTCAGTTTCTCAGTAATATTTTAAAATTCTCATTTAAAAATTGTTTTTTTAAGTTCTTCGTAATGAAACTTCGTATTTAGTAAGGATAACAGCCATCCTTCCAAAAATGATTTCGTCTCTTTTTGCTTTATTGACCTTTTGCTCAGCAATTTTAGGAATTATCGGTTCAGAACTGACTTTCGAGCTTCCAGATAATGGAAAAGAATGTTTTTACGAAGAAATAAAAGCAAATACAACAGCAACCCTAGAGTTTCAGGTAATTGAAATAAAATTATATAATGTCGGAACAATTTTGGATTCGATGTAAATTGTACAAAAGTCAGAACCATGGGCCATCAGTAGTCACAAGTTCTTTTTATCTTGAAATCCGAGCTAGCGTTAACGTAGGTGTTACACCTATATTATTCTTTATCAACGTTAAAAAATGTTACCAGAAAAACTCATTGTCGGCCCAACTTCTAATTTGAACTAAAACACAGTTTTCTCCACAGTAACAAAACAAAATGTTTGCACTTAAAGCATGTTTTGATAGCCATGGTATCATCATCAGGAGATGATTAATAGTTTTAACATTTTTTTAATGATGCTAACATTGTTAGTGAAATGCATGTCGAGTTCTAAAATTCTGTACCGGTATTGTGGATAAAACTGTGTTGTAGTTTGTAGTGTATTTTGCTGAAAGTTTCAAACTCCAACTTAGTTCTAATTTTAATACAGCCAGTATACTCTTCATAAGTACTTACCTGATTAAATAAAAATAGACAAATGTTGGCAGCTTTTCTAGAAAACATTTTTTTAATAATATGGTGTGATATTGTTTATGTTAAAAATATTTCATTTGTATGTGTTTTGATTTCTGATATAGGTTGTAACAGGCGGCCAGTATGATGTGGATGTGACATTGTTTGATCCAAGACAGAATGTATTATATCAACAAGTTAAAATGCAATTTGATTCTCATACATTTACTGCTTCATCCACAGGAGTCTATTCAGCATGCTTCAGTAATGAATTCTCCACATTTTCTCATAAATTAGTTTATATGGATTTCCAAGTAGGAGAAGAAGATCCTTTACCTGGAGTTGGAGAACATGTCACTGCTTTAACACAGGTAACAGAATTAAAAATTATAAATTATGTAAATTGTCATATAGATTAAGTTTTGAATCTTCTGAATCTAAATAATACTTTGACACTTCCTTACCTGATGATGTTGCTTGAGGACATTGGTAGGCAGGTTTGAACATTATTACATTTAACTAGATTGTTTTGGTCCTCATTGTTTGTATCAACAATGCCTGATTAAATGAAATACATGTCCAGGCAAAAAAAATTCGCGATCCAATATAGGCATCTCTTGGTAACTTTGCAAAGGCCATAAATTTATTGGAGCAATTGTTTCTACTATAATTATCTTCTTAATAAAATTACCATGAGATTAATATCAAGCCTAAATCATATAATTAAAACTAATGAAGTAGACTGAGCGTGTATAAAATGTAAGCCTTCATTTTCAGTGAGAGATACTACTTTCACAACATTCTTAGTATTTCAAGATTGGAAATTGTGGTTAATTAAATATGTATGTTGTTTATTAACTACGAGTGTTTTTCAGATGGAAACATCAGCAGTAGATGCCCACAAGTATCTCAATTTGATTCTAGATTTGCAAACTCATCATCGTCTTCGTGAAGCACAAGGTCGAAAGCGAGCTGAAGACTTAAATGAAAGAGTGCTTATATGGTCCATATTAGAAACTGTTTCTATTATAATAATAGCTGCTAGTCAGACTTTAATGTTAAAGAGTTTTTTCTCTGAAAAGCGGCCAATAAGTGGGCGTTAGGACTTTTTATGGATTTAGGTGGTGATCAAAATGGCTAGAGCTGTATGTGGTATGAATATCGTTAATTAAAGTGTCGTAATCGTCGTGAAGTTTTAATGAACTTTGTGTTGAAAGATGAGTAACTGTCATAGAGGAAAACTATGGTATAATTTGTGTTAAAATGACCTTTTTGTAATAAATATGTTGTTAATTCTTTAACTTTTTATATTTTGTCAGTTCTAAAGCCATTTTGTAGATAATCATTTCCTAGTTAACTTGTGGCCTGTGTAATATGTTAAATTGTTTCAGTATACTGTATACAAACCTTTCATTTCATAAGGTCAGTTTTTGTCATTGATATGTTTGAAATGTGTAATGGAAATGGAGATTTTTTCCTTCTTCAAACTCTGCCCACAAGTGAATTTTGTAACACCAAGATTGGAGTTAATTGTTCAATTTACATGAATTATATGCTTTTTATACACTTTCATAATATTACTATTTTATTATGAATAGAAATCCACATAAACATTTATCAGATTTTGTTGGGTCTACTCGGGTATTATGCAGTTATACTTTACCTAGTATAGAAAATAAACCGTCATACTAGTTTAGACAATGAAATGATTTGTTGAAAGCTGTGTTTTTTAAAAAAATTATTTTATTCTTAAACACCACATACCACATATTATGTTGCACAGAAACTTAAGATGATCAGATAATATCGAAACTTAAATTAATCATTAAATACCATATAAAAATATGTTTATTTGGAAACCAACCACGCTGTTTTTTTTTTTATAGGAACAAATGATATTCATCCAAAAATATTTGGGAGTCGATGCTTTAAATGGAATATTTTCATGTTTCTGTATTTTGTTTAATATTCAAGTATAACTTATTAGTAGTGTGCCCAAATTTGAATATTTGCAAAATATTGATGTGAAAGGTTGCAATTGTTCAGACTATAGTTAGCTAATTTAGTAGCCTGTTAATTTTGGAGTATCAAAGTACCTAATTAGAGTAATAGATAAATTAAATCAAGAAAACATTCTAGGTATTTCATTTAAAATTGGAAGTCTATAGAAAAACTGGTTGGCTTGTTTTCAAATATTTTGTAATTTTAAAGTGTCTAATGTGAGGCGACGCTATTGCCAAGTTTGTGACTTGTGTAAGCTGGGATTATCTAATTTGAATTCAAGTTTTGTGATAAACAAAATATTACGCAACTTTCATTGAAAATATCCACACGATGACATTTATTTGTTGACTTGCAGCATAATATTAATAAACCTGTAGAATAAGTACAGGGTGTCCCATTTTCGATGATATTACGGAGTATCTCACTTACGAGTAAAGATAGAGAGTTGCGGTTTCCGCAATACTGTGCTACTTTTTTGTGAAAAGAACGATGGTATAAACAAAATTTTCATAGCCCGCTTCGTTTCTGAGATACAGGGCGAAATTGAAAATAATGCATTTTGGGACCCCCCTCGTATCTCCGTTATCCTTTAACATATCGCAAAGCCAAAAACTTGCTCTTATATACTTTTTTACGTAGAACCCAGTGGCGTAGTCAGATTTTTGCTGTGAGCTGTCAATTTTAAGCTATAAATCAAACTTATGTTTTTTTAAATGGAACACCCTGTATATTTTACTTTCGTGTGAATGGAAATTTTATAAGCTTTTTAAAAATATATAATACATGATATGTATTTTAAATAATAAGCCTAAAATTCATAATTTCACAAAATGTATCTCTATACGACACTCTTGATGAGTATAGTATAAGCATTATCTTTTAAACAACGTTATAAGTATTTGTAGGGAGAGATTATCAGAGCAATGGAATGATCATTTTTTTATTGACAAGACCTGTCAGTGGCAAAATTTATATTTTCTGTGTAATATTGTATTTTTTTACGATTATTGAAAACGAAAATTATGAATATTTTGAAAAATATGACATGTTAGTCTGTTTTATACAGAGCAATGAAAACTCCCGTGACGCTTCTCAACTATTATTCAATATATGTTTGTTTGAATATTTATTTACCTATTCACTTATTTGGGTTTATTTTTTATTTAAGTATCATTTTAATTTATGGATATTCTGAAACAAGACAACCTGGTCATTTAATGTTTTCAGGACTAAAGAGAACATGGAACATTTATCCGGCCCCTACCAAAAACGTATAATAAGGAAAATCGCAGTAAGGGCGGAGGCAACGTTCTTTGTTCCACCAATTTTTTCTTTATTCCGGAAATCATTAAAAGATCAGGATGCCTTCTTTCGGGATATCTATAAATTAAAATGATACTTAAAAAAATAAACCCAAATAAGTCAAAAGGTAAATAAATATTCAAACAAACTTATTGGAATATAGCTGAGAAGCTT
>MU182132.1:253481-352565 GCA_016904865.1 Pissodes strobi
AAAAAAAAAAACATTTAAAAGTCATAATGTTAGTTTTCGATACATTTAGGACCAAAAAATTAGCATCGGCCCACGTTTTTATTTTAGCCAGATCACTTTTTACCTCGATCTCAAGCTGCTCTGAACTTTTGTTCACCCACAGTACAGTCGAGTCGTTTGCAAATAAAGTAAATTTACCCCCAATGTTAAGCCCTGCCAAGTCATTAATGTAGAGTAAAAACAGCAAAGGTCCCAGAACAGAACCCTGTGGCACCCCTGAGTGAACCTCCTGTTGATCTGAAGACTTATTCGCAAAACTTACTGCTTGGAATCGTCCAGACATATATGAATGAAACCACTCCAGCGCCTTATAAAGTATCTTCCTAGCTTAGACAGCAGTAATCTGTGATTGACACAGTCAAATGCTTTTGTCAAATCACAGAAAACCGCTGCAGCCATTAAAACCCAAGTAAAGCTTCTCGAGAAATGCAAAAATAGCATAGTATTCTTAGAACTCTGAAATCCAAATTGTTCGGCGCACAATAAATTTATACCTTTTTAAAAACGACTGCAATCGTTTTTTCACTAGCTTTTCAATTATGTTCGATAAAGTTGGCAGCAGTGATATTGGCCTGAATTTTGAAGGATTGTTGGAATCTCCCTCTTTATACAGTGGCATCACAGTTGCTAACTTTAAGCAAGGCGGGAATATTCCAGTAATAAAAGAGTTATTTATTGTATCCACAAGCACTTTCAAGGCGTTATCGGGAAGATGCAAAAAAAATATTCAATGAAAGGTCATCCCAACCTGAAGAATTCCTACTGTTTATTTCTCTAAAAATATCTTTAATTTTCCTCACATTTGTAGGACTAAGAAAAAAAGACTGTGATACATTAATATTATTCAAAAATTTACCAAAATAGTTATCTGATGTTATTTTATCTCTTAGATTATCAGCCAAAGAACAATAAAAACTATTCAGTTGTTGACAATTCAAGTTAGATTCTACCGGGTTGGTATTATTTTTACCTCTTAAATCATTTACGATTCTCCAAGTTTCTCTCGGTCTGTTTCTAGAGTTCGCAATTCTACTTTTAAAGTGTAGCTGCTTAGCGGATTTTACAGTTTTCCTAAAAGTCTTACCATAATTATTAAAGAAGTTCATAAAATAAATGTTTTCTAAAAAGAACTTTCTAACATAATGTAGAGATCGGAGATTTCTCGAGGATACTCTTAAACCTTTTAAAAACCATGTTTTTTATGTCTGCTCTTTACTCTAGTTAAAGGAAATGAGCTATTAAATATTTTCGTCACAATAGAGTGAAACTGATTCAAAGGTGCACCCGTAGTCATAACTTTAGACCAGTCAGCATTCTGACATGCCTTTAAGAACTTATCATAATTTTTTCTACAGTACAGTCTATTAAGCCTTTTCACAGGCTTAGTTTTACGAGAGTCATCAATAGACACACCACACAAGACCGCTTCGTGATCAGAAAGTCCAGCAAGATACCTCATCCATACTGGAGCAAACATAATCCAGAATAGAAGCAGTGTTTTTAGTTACTCTAGTTGGACAGTTAACAATAATTTTTAGATCAAATGACAGTAATAAGCCCTTAAGTTCAAGAGTGTATGGGTCTATGTCGTTTTCGAAATTAATATTAAAGTCACCACACAAGATAAGATTGAATCCAGCAGATATAACAGACAATATTATCTCCAGTCTTTCCAAAAACGAACGCTCACTGCCCAGGGGTGATCGATACGCACATAAAATATATAGTTTCATTTTACTACAAAAACATAATGAAAATTCAAAATCTTTTTCAGTAAGCAAATACTCAAACTTGTCGATTTTAATAAAATAATTACGTATTAAAAAAATGTTCTTCATTAAAATAGCTGTACCCCCGTGCAGAAAATCTCTTCTACAAAAGCTAGATATCACCGAATAGTTTTCTATACATAACGGCTCGTCTGGCTTTAACCAGTGTTCTGTTAATAGGCTATATCTGGCTGCCCATAGGAATTTAAAAACATAGATAACTCATCAGTCTTATTACGCACTGACTGCACATTCAAGAAACAAAGACTTAGCCTATCCTTATTTAATACAAAAAATGTTGCTCATGCTTATTGTCCTGTGATAACTCTGAATCAAAATTATAAAGTGTACCTGAATTCTCCTGAATATCATTCATTATCGTTGAGTTATAATTATCAATTAAATTTACGACAATGCTATCTTCAGTGATCTGACACTCATTGAAACAATCGGGCGCAACTTGATTGATAGGATCAGTTGCGTTGTCAGAAATAGTGGGGAGAACATTAGGTATTTCAGGCATTGAAGAGGTAATGCCGATCCGCTTTAAATTAGTAACACAAATTTTGTTTTCAAAGTTCCGTACACAGTCCGACAGAAGTTGAGATAGCCTGACAAGGCCTTGCCTAGTCAAATATATACTCTCCCTTACAAAATCCCCAAGCGCTAATTGATTATTTGTTCAATATGGTTTGTAAAAAACTCAAGATTAAAAACGGCTCCAAGAATCTTTTCATTTACATATCCAATATTAGAAAAGTTATGTTTAAATTTGTACGATTAGGTATAGTACATATAACAAGGTTGATATGAAAACACTTATTGGTTAACAGAGTTATGTCACCTAAACGAACATCATGATTATTCACACCAGCAAGGACTATTACATAATCTAAATTTGTAAACTCTAGACCTGAGACTACGTCCCTAAATTTTGTTTGTGGTTTACAAATTACCTGCAACTTATATCTATCTTTTATAGCATTATGCAAGGGATTATAGAGTGTTTTTCCAAAATCATCTGTTAAAAGAAGCACATTATTAACATGATTTATAGTGGTATCAGACTTCTTCTCCTTAAGTGGGTTGTGAGATGCTGGCAACCGCTTCCTGACTCAATTGTTCATGTTCACTGCCTGATATTTCTAATTTACCTTTTCCGATGTTGATGCTGTTGCAACATTGCCGGTTATTTCCCCCAATACGTAATCTTTTTGTTGTTTAAGAACCACTATTTCATTCTTCAGTTCTTCTAATTCAGCGGAATTGAAACGATTTTCATCTTCCATCATTCTTAATGCTGTAACCATATCTCTATTAATCTTATTTAAATTCTTTAAATCAGTTTCCAGTTTATTCACATTTTGAATATGGGTTGAAAGTACATCATCCAAAGAATTTTTTTGATCCATTAAAGTATTAATTTCCTTTTTCAGTTCTACAATGTCTTCTCTTATCCTGTTCACTTCACCAACTAGTTTCCTTTCACTTTCATATACCTCCTCCTCGAAGTCCTGCGTCTTTCTCCTCTCTCTTTTATGAATACTCCCTATATAACTGATCTCTTTTTGCAGAGAAGCCACCTCCACTTGTAATTTCTGATTAGTGATTGCTTTGTCAGCTTCTGTATCTTCCAACTTTTGTTCTGTTTCTGTAATTTCATTTTTAAAGATGCTTCTCCTTTTGTAACTTTTCTGCAGTAAATTATTATCATTTAGACCATTTTCTTTGCATTCTTTTGAGCAGTATACACTATGTTTTCCCAGTCTTATTATATGAGATTTCCAGTCTCTTTCGAGACAACTTTAATGAAATACCCCAGAACAATTTGCCCAACAGTAATTAACAAATGGCTTATTAACACAACACTCAAATTTAAACTTTTCCATAGTTCTGAAGAGTTTATGAATTAAGATAAATAACTAGAAAGATTCCTAAGTCCTGCTCTGCTTACAAACACTTATATGTTAGCACAATGGTGCAAGCCGCTCTAGCTTATAACATGCTCAATAAATATCATTGGAGTTCAATTAATGTTTATAAAATGTTCATTCACAAATGTCTTATCTTGCACAAAAAAGTTGTAAAATATATCTCGAAGAATACATCTTAATTTAACAATAAGAGGCAGCAAAAAGTATTGAAATAAATTTTGGTTTGCTTATCATTTAATTAACAGAATAAGATTAGAAACATTTTTCATTGTTTCTGTAAAAAGCAGAGAAGTTGAACTGTTTATTATTAACTCACTGCATAGCCAATTTTTTTCCACACACTTTGGTACTAAACACAAATTGTTTTAACTTCTTTTGATAAAATTATGAGAGTGATTTTATTGATGCTTTGTCAAACTCGTCGTAAATGAGTGGGGATTTTTGCACCACTCAAAACCTAAAGTTAAAAAGCAGTACAAATTAACTAAGATAGAAATAAATCATTCACAGATTTGGTTACTTCAAAAATAATGGCTATCGAGTTAATCTAGAGCCTAAAATATTCACTACTGTGACGCGAACGATCGGAGATGAAACTTCCACTCCAAGATCTAAAAACTAGTATTTATTGTTCACACAGATAAGAAAAGGGAAATTGAGAAAACAATGGCTGACTGATCCGCCACAACCCTGTATTAAAACAACGTCTTTATATGAATACTTAAAAGTAGATAGTGAAATCAAAAAAACTAAGCATTACTTAAGAACAAATATTATTAAAGTGTTTGCACATTAAGTTGTTTCAGCTTACATACCCGATATTTAGGAATCGTCTGCGCCTGTTGCACTGCATGGTCTGATATGGGGCGCCTATAATTGTGGGCAACTGGCCTCTCCGATGGTAGTATCCTCACACAATCTTTTTTAATTAACCAATTATCTGAATCTTCATCGAATTGTGCTAGATTGATAATTCTACTTCTCTCTTCCGAAGGAACAAAGTTATCTATAATCAGGAACGACTGTCTCAAATTCCTAAAAAATATTTTTCATAAAGCAAAAATGTTTAAGGGCGAGTTGAATAAACTCGGCTTAACAACTCTTGAGTTAATACAGAGATAGGTGAACATTGGCGCGTTTTGTAAATTGAAATTTATCATCTATCTTGCACATTTAAATATTTCCATGATAAATTCGGTTCATTAAACAACCATTTATTAAAGTGCAAAAAGTACAATGAATAACACTAAATTTCCTGATTTAAACACAACCCTTAAAAACTTGACATCACTTGACGAAATTTAATATTTTCAAAGCAATAATAAATAAATGATAGACAAAAAATAACTTACATTGCTGCTTCATCATTTGCAGTTTCAATTTCTTGCCTGTCCTTTACGTAGACTTCATGATTATCTTTGATTTCCTGCCGCAACGACTGCAACTTGCTATTGATCCTTTTTAGTTTTTCTCTTTTAAAATCGACTTGCTGCTGTAAACTAGCAAATACTTGTTTCAATTCCGTGCAGGTTTCCTCCTCCAATTCTATTCTTTGTTGCATTTCAATGCCTCGTTTCTAGAAATAATTGCAAAGAAGCAGTTATTGCTATGTATTGTTTCCATCTCGACAATTATTAGTTACAAGCGTTAATTAAAAGCAAGTTTCATTTCTGAAATAGAAATAATTTCTTCTTTATATAAGAGGGACTATGGTCCTATCTACTTTATCCGGTTTCGGTTCAGATTACTACTTCATTTTTGTGGATGATTATATGATAAAAATTATTTGCTAGATGGTTTATTAATATTTATATAACTGATTGGGAGCCCCTGCATTCTTTCCAGTTTCCAACGGCTAAATAGTGATGCGTCGAAACACCACCTAATTTGTTGCTAGGAAATAAAACACTTGGTATTCGCTGCTGGGAACTTATCCATATATTATTTAGTGAAATAGTCAATATTAGGTGCCACTTTTTAACAAAACTAGCAAATTAAGATTAAATATCTTATGCTAAATGACGAGAAAAATAAATCTGTAAAAATACGTGTTAGGCTAATCGAGTTAATTATGGAGGTGGTAAACCAGCAGCGTTGTTACCCCGGTAGCAAATACTTCTTACATGCTAAGAAATAAATGCAAATAAATTTAAATAATTCCTAATTCCTATTTATCTTAAAACAATCAACATATTTCACAGGAATTTTTATACAGCTTGAGAACAATTATAAAAGATAATTAAATATTTTATCGTCGTGGTGATAGACATAATATGTGATGAAAGAAGGAGTGGGATCCGGAGTTTACGGACCTACGTGTCGAATCTCTGCACCTTTAGGAAACACTCCCACAATCTTTCAAGCAGAACTAAGTGTTATCAATATAGACATCTCTCAATCTGTCAAAAAAGGCATAAGAGGTGCAAAGATCTATATCCCATCAGATAGTCAAGCAGCCTAAAAAGCGCTAGGATCTAGCAGAATCAAAAATAAGATAAAACTGGTTGTAGACCTTCTCACTGGACATCGCCCCTGGAGGTACCACTTCACGAAAATGGGGAAAACCACTGACGAAAAATGTAGATTCTGCCAAATTATGGCTGAAACGTCAGAGCACTTACTTTGCAAATGTCAGGCACTGACTCGCCAAAGGTTGAGGCAATTCGAATATGCCCTTGTGGAACCTGGAGATCTACAAAAGCTGAGGTTCTCGAAATAGATAGGAATTTTCGGGTAAAATAGAAGGATATACATAAAAGATCAATTGAGGTGGACGTGTTGAAGGACAAACCTTGCAGAGCGACTCCTCTACCTACCATACCATACAAATAAAAAAAAAATAAAATTTTATCGTCGTAAACAGCGATAAACATATATGTTACAACTAACGAATTATGTACACGTACCATGGCGGTTTGTTTTCCCAAAATCATATTTTGCGTTCTAAGCATCGAATTTTCTGCTATTAAATAATTAATTTTTGGACACATTCCATTTTCGATTGAATCGATTTCAATCTTTATTTTTTTCATTTCGCGCCACATTTTATCACATTGACTTGAAACATTCTCTAACCGATCGTGCAACGTTTTACGAAATTCCTCGGACATTTTTAATAAAACTTTAAAAGTAATAACGTATGGATGCAATGAAATATGAGACTGAAGATTAAATTCTTTAAAATATATATACCATTATGATTTTTTATGGTATGTATATAAAAACCGGTGTCAGGTTTATTTGAATAAATACATTTTTTATTACTGAAAAAAAACTACATAATAATTTTATTAATATGTATACTAGTAAAGTGAAACTTGCTGTATAAAATTGTTCTGAATTGTAAATTTAAGCAAATTTATTAATTCTTATTGTCGGATTCCATTATGGGTTCCAAAAGAAAGTGCCTTAAAACTTCCTAAACAACTGATTATTCTGTGAACTGAGCTAGTCACAGGACTAAAAGCTAAAGGTGTAAGGTTTTCAAATATGGATAATACGGAAATATCTGAAATAAATTGTCGTCAAAGAACACTAAATCTATTTTTTTTTTTAAATATCTCGAAGATTATTCAGGTTTTAGAATTATACGGAAAATTATAAGCATTTCTGACAAAGCATAAACTTAACTAAAACAAATAACATGCCTACCAATGAAATTCATGCTAATAATTAACAACACAAAATAAAATTAAAAACAGTAACTCACTTTTCTTTCAGAAATTTCGTTTTTTTGTTGCTCCAGCCTCAACTCGTTTTCGTTTACGCTGTCGACAATATCTTTGCCTCCATGTACCATTTGCTTCTCCAACGCCTTCAGTTTCTTTGCTAGCTCGTCCACTTCTAATTTGCCTAGCTCTAGTTTGCGTTCCTTTTCTATATTTTCACTTTCGCTATCAGAGTTCAAATCATCTTCCTCAGTGTCCAAGCTAACAAAATTTAAGAATTGCTTAGTGACTTCAGATGTTCAATTCATAAGATAGCTTCAATACAAACAGATACATCTCCTAGTATACTCACAATATTGTAAAAAATATGTAAATACCCAATAATAATACAAATCTTTATTATGGCACATATTATGTACAGGGTGTCCAATTTTCCATGATATTACTGGAGAGTTGCGGTTTTCGCAATACTGTGCTACTTTTTTGTGAAAAGAACGATGGTATAAACAAAATTTTCATAGCCCACTTCGTTTCTCAAATACAGGGCGAAATTGAAAATATTGCATTTTAGAATCCCCCTGGTATCTCCGTTATCCTTAAACATATAGCAAAGCTAAAAAATTGCTCTTATACAGTTTTTTAGGTAGAATCCAGTGGCGTAATCAGATTTTTACTGTAAGCTGTCAATCCTCAGGAGGGCCATCTTGCACCTCTCTTGTTCAAGCTCTTCATTAATGATATAACTGAATGCTTTCAACATTGCTTTATGCAGATGATCTCAAAATACATAAGTCTCTTGACTCAAATGGAGCGAGCCGGGAGATGCAGGATGACCTTGTGAGATTTGAGGAGTGGTGTGATAAAAACAAAATGATGCTAAACGCTCAAAAGTGTAAATATATTTAGTTCTCAAGAATAATATCCCTTAAGATTAATGTGTATCGTTTGGGTGGTGTATTGTTGGATAATGTTGGGAGCATTCGTGACCTGGGTGTAGTATTTGATACAGTGTTGTCATTTGCTGAACATATCACCACATCCTATAATAGAGCGCTAAAAATGTTGGGTTTTGTCAAGCGACATACGAGGGATTTCAATAATCTGTGGGCTCTGAAGACTCTGTATACTGCCTTGGTGAGGTCTCACATGGAGAATAGCACCTGTGTATGGTCACCACACTTTCCGATACATACATATGCATTAGAACGCATACAGAAAAAATTCCTGCGCTATGTTGGCTTCTAGCTGCGCATACTCTTAGAATCCATTGATTATCCTTCCCTGATGAGCATGTTAAATCTTCAGTCCTTGTGTGATAAGCGCAAAATTAATGGTCAGCTTTTTGTGTGCAAACTACTCAATAATTATGTGGATTGTTCTGAATTGTTGGCATCGTTAAACATAAATGTTTCTGTAAGATACCTTAGGGATGTGAACACATTCACCTTGGAATATCATCGCACTCTTTATGGGCAGTTTAATTCGATTAATCGTGCTATGGCATATGCCAATGAAATCAAGGTGGATGTGTTTGGTACTCCTTTTAGTCGTATTAAGCCTTCGCTGCGGTAGTACGCACTGTTAAAATTCGAAGTGATTCAATGTGATTTTTGTATTGTTTTTTTTAAATGTTTACTAGCTTGATGTTTTTTATTTTTTAATGTATAATTGTTTTGAGCTACACCTATTATTTTATTATGTTTAATATGTAATTTGTCTCTGATAAGTCATGTTCTCGACTGTATTGTATTGTTATTATTTTCTTGGTTTTAAGTTTTATTGATTGGGAGTAGTAAGTACTTTGTACGATTGGGTTTATCCCGTTAAATTACTAAAACTGAGCTTTATCCACAATACCGAAACAGAATTTTTGCACTCGACGCGCGTTTCGCTAACCATGTTAACATCATCAGGAGACCATCATAATCATCTCCTGATGATGCTAACATGGTTAGCGAAACGCGCGTCGAGTGCAAAAATTCTGTTTCGGTATTGTGGATAAAGCTCAGTTTTAGTGCATGTTGCCGAAGGTTCCAAACCCTAACATAGTCCCGTTAAATTGACAATTAAATAAATACATTTTTAGCTATAAATCAAACTTGTATTTTTTTTAATGGAACACCCTGTATATTTTTTTTCATTTGATTGGCAATTGTATAAGCTTTATGAAAATATATAATAAATTATATGTCTTTTAAATAATAAGAATAAAATTCATAATTTCACAAAATGTGTCTCTATACGACACTCTCGATGAGTATAGTATAATTATCTTTTAAACAACGGTATAAGCATTAGTAGCCCGAGATTATTAGAACAATGGAATGGTAATCTTTTATTGGCAGACCTGTCAGTGGAAAAATTTATATTTTCTGGGTAATATTGTACGATGGCTGAAAACGAAAATTATCAATATTTTGAAAAATATGACATGTTAGTCTGCTTTATACAGAGCAATGAAAACTTCCGTGAAGCTTCTCAGCTATATTTCAATAAGTTTGTTTGAATATTTATTTACTTTTTGACTTGTTTGGATTTATTTTTTATTTGGGTATCATTTTAATTTATTGATATCTCGAAAAAAGGAAACCTGATCTTTAATGCTTTCCGAAATAAAGAAAAAATTAGAAGAACAAGGAACGTTGCCTTCGTCCATACCGCGATTTTCCTTATTACACGTTTTTGGTAAGGGCCGGATAAACGTTCCATGTTCTCATTATTCCGGAAAACATGAAATGGTCAGGTTGTCTTCTTTCGGGATATCTATAAAATGATACTTAAATAAAAAAATAAATCCAAATAAGTTAAAAGATAAATAAATATTCAAACAAACGTATTGAAATATAGCTGAGAACCTTCACGGGAGTTTTCATGGCTCTGTATAAAGCAAACTAACATGTTATATTTTTCAAAATATTGAAAATTTTCATTTTCAGCCATCGCAAAAATATACTACTTATCATAAAAATTGCAACACCTAGAAATAATTTATTAAACTTGACCAAAATTGGTATACATATTTATGTTCAGCAGTGGTACAATTGATGATAATTTGAAAGCAGTCGGGTAAAAAACCTAAATTTTTTGTTTGATTTATTTTTATTTTTTTATGGTTGTTTAGTTTCTTATCAGCTTGATTCTAACTTAATTCCACGGACTGCAGAACAGTTTAGTTTCAGTATTGTGTTCTGTTAAATACGTTAACATGCCACCAGTAAGAAGACGAGCCGAATTCAGGCAGTTAACACAGTTTGAACGAGGTCGCATTGTGGGGTTACGAGAAGCTGGCCTTTCGTTCCGAGAAATCGCTGACCGTGTTGGACGAAATGTATCTACTGTGTTACGATGTTGCAGATCGTGGTTTCAGGAAGGCAGAGTACAACGAGTTCAAGGGTCAGGCCGACGGAGAAACACTAATGCACGCCAAGACCGTTACTTAAGATTGTTAGCTTTTCGGAACAGATTCATCAGTTCCCGAGCAATTGCAAATGAATGGTTTGGAGCTGTTGGGAGACCTATATCCATTTCATCAGTTTATCGACGAATTCGATCATTTGGACTGCATTCATATCGCCCACATCTTGTACTGCCATTGACAGCGGAACATCGACGCCAAAGACTTGAATGATGTCGCGAACGACTTCAATGGGATGAAGAGTGGAACTCGGTAGTGTTTTCCGATGAATCCCGATTCTGCTTAGGGATGCACGATGGGCGACAACGGGTCAGACGGCGTCGAGGGGAAAGGAGAAATTTGGCATTTTCGGTAGAGCGACATGTCGCTCGCACTGTAGGTGTTATGATATGGGGATCCATATGCATTGGTTCTAGGTCTCCATTAATCTTCATCTAAGGATCCATGACGGCCGTGCGTTACGTACAAGAAGTGTTAGAACCAGTTGCTATACCCTACATCCAACGTATCGGAAACGCCTTATTTCAGCAGGATAATGCACGACACCATATCGCCCGTGTAACTATGACTTATCTAGAGCAACGTAATGTTAATGTGCTTCCTTGGTCTCCACGCTCTCCTGATCTTTCCCCCATAGAACATGTATGGGACATAGTAGGGAGAAGACTCGGTAGATTGCCCAACCCACCACAAACTTTAGCAGAATTAAGGAATGAAATTCAAGTTGCCTGGGATACAATACCCCAAGAGGACATCGATCATTTACTCAGAAGCATGGCCAGGCGCATTGCTGACTGTGTAAATTCCCAAGGTGGTTATACCCATTATTAGCATTTCAAAAACTTTCCTTGTGTCGTTTGGCCCCAAAGTATCATCAATTATTGTCTATAACATTCTACATAAAATTGGATAATTTCGTCAAGGTAGGTGCCTTATTTCTAGGTGTTGCAATTTTTATGATAAGTAGTATACAATATTACACAGAAAATATAAATTTTGTAAGTGACAGGTCTTGCCAATAAAAAATTATCAGGATAGTAAATGTTAATACAAGAAGTCTCAGGATGAAGTGTTCTGAACTTGAACTTTTTTTGCACTGTGAGAATTACCCAGAAGTGATATGCGTGACTGAAACTTGGTTGACGGATAGTGAAGCCCTTTGCTTTAAACTAAACAACTACGATGCAGCGGCTCACTTCTGCAGAAAGGAATCTCGCGGGGGTGGAGTAGCGATATATGTACGTAGCGACTTTGGCAAACATAGCCCTCTTTGTCTCGATCACCTTCCTATATGTGTTGAGAAAAAGTTCGAGGCTGCAGCAACTTTGATCCAAACTACAAGTTAGCGCATACTAGTCTGCTGTCTTTATCATCCACCTAATACGAAGTAGAGTGTTTTGTGAGTATTTGGAGAATCTGTTATTCCATTTATGTAAACGTAATGTAACTTTATTCATTGGTGGTGATTTTAGATGTGGTGATGGAAATGTTTTGAATATTTTGAACGTTTTCAGCTCGTATGGCCTGACTCCTTTTTATGATCTATCAGGAGTGCAGGGTCAGCCCTGCACTCAGATCGATAACATATTATCTTCTGCATGTCTCCTCTCACTTCTTCTCTACCTTCTATAGTCTATTTAATATGGCATTTCCCTACGAGTCCCCAAGCAGAATCGACACGTAAATTTGGGCAGTGAGACAATTCCTCAATCTATTTTCTTGTCGCCTGTCTGTGAGCGTGAGGTCTTGGAGTTGATCAACTCAGTGAGTGACAAAAGATCTTGTGGTGTCGATGGGGTACCCTGTAACCTATTGAGAAGCTGCACCCAACAAATTCTGAGCCACCTCACCCATTTGATAAATATTTCATTTAAACATGGGTATTTTCCAGATGAATTAAAGAAAGCAATTGTAGTACCTATATACAAAAAGGGCGATTCATTATGCGTGGAAAACTTTAGGCCAGTATCGCTCTTGTCAGTGTTTTCTAAGATTTTCGAAAGGGCGTTTCGGGGTAGGTTGTTAAGCTTTCTGGATACATTTCAGATCTTGACTTGTAGGCAATATGGACTCAGAGTCGGACGCTCTACGTCCGATGCTGTCTTATCTTTCTATTCTAAAGTGCTTGACAATTTTAACAAGCTAAAGACACTGGGAATCTTTTATGACTTTACCAAAGCCTTTGACACCCTCAATCATAAAATTCTTCTTAAAAAACTGTCTCAGTATGGAATCAGGGGGGCCAGCTTAAAATTAGATACTCGCATATTTGTCTGACCGAAGTACAAGTGCAAGGTGACCACGGGATGTCTCTTTCCAACTGGGTGAATGTCAGGACGGGAGTGCCTCAGAGCAGTGTTCTTGTCTGGTCCTCTTTTTGTTATTCATTAACAATCTACCTCTACTAGCAAATGACAACTGCATCACTCTTTTCGCGGATGACACATCTGCTGTCATTAATGCAGATGACTAGGAGACCCTTTGCGAGAAAGCAAACAGATGTGTGAGCGATATCTCAACATGGTGTGAGAGAAATGGACTTTGCCTAAATAGTGGAAAGACCAGTATTGTAGTGTTTACACTTCTGAGGGTCATCCAAGACTCCTGGTTTAAGATAAAGTTGCAACTCTTATCCAGAGAGAATATGTAAAATTTCTTGGTCTCTCTGTCGATCAACACCTCTCGTGGTATGATCATATTGACCACATATGTAAGAAAATGACTTCGAAAAATTTTGCTGTTCTGCAATTGCGTGACGTTGTTGACGCAAGCACTCTGAAGACCTTTTATTATGGATCCATTTATCCCATCTTGTCCTATGGACTGCTGGCATTGGATAATTCCAGCAACATCTCTCGAGTCTTGGTGTGTCAAAAGAGGTTAATAAGAACTATGTATCTACTTCTCTTTGGGGCCCTACCTTCAAATCTAAAGGCTTACTCACAGTTGTCAACCTTTATGTTTTGCAGTCCTTCTGTAATATATTCAGGAACTATAGCAGCTTTGAAAAGTGTGGCGATGTGAATCACTATCAGACTAGAAATGCGGATGTGCTCTATGTTCCTGGAGCGCGACTAACTCAAGTGAGGGATAGGCCTGAAATCACCTCCATTAAAATATACAATCAACTACCGATTGCCATAAAACATATTTCTTCTTTTCCCCAGTTTAGGAGCAAGCTGATGGCCATGCTAGCTGAAAATCCGTTCTACTCACTGAGAGCCCTCTATATGTATTTTGTATTTGTGTTTCTTTAGTGCTTCTATGCTCCTGTAGTTTTAACTATATTTTTAACTTTAACTTTGTACTTTTTCATTTTATATTTTGACAATTCTAAAACATGTTAACATGTCTACAGAAATATACGTAAATAAATAAATAAATCATTCCATTGCTCTAATAATCTCTGCCGACTAATACTTATACCGTTGTTTAAAAGATATAATGCTTATACTATACTCATCAAAAGTGTCGTATAGAGATACATTTTGTGAAATTATGAATTTTAGCCTTATTATTTAAAATATATATCATGTATTATATATTTTTGTAAAGCTTATAAAATTTCCATTCAAACGGAAGAAAAATATACAGGGTGTTCCATTTAAAAAAATACAAATTTGATTTATAGCTAAAAACTGACAGTTCACAGCAAAAATCTGACTACGCCACTGGATTCTACGTAAAAAAGTGTATAAAAGCTAGTTTTTAGCTTTGCGATATGTTAAAGGATAACGGAAATACGAGGGGGGTCCCAAATCCATTATTTTCAATTTCGCCCTGTATCTCAGAAACGAAGCGGGCAATGAAAATTTTGTTTATACCATCGTTATTTTAACAAAAAAGTAGCACAGTAATGCGAAAATCGCTACTATCTTCTTTACTTGTAAGTCAGATACCCCATAATATCATCGAAAATGGGGGGGAAAATGGGCATTTATAAGACAATTATGCATAATATATCCTAGAAAAACAAAATAAATTATGGAAAAATAGAAAAAACACTCATTTTTGCAGACTTAATTTGAAATAGTAACGTTTATCATTTGACTAAAATGATTAAATGTTTTGCCGGCATCGGCAGTCTTAAAATGTAATTCCTCTAACTATGTGCATAATACAAATATTTTTTTTGCAGGTGCCTTATTTTTTATATCTGCAGAAAATTTCATATATTTCTTTTTTGATATATTTTGATCCTACAAGCCGATTTCGTGTTCAACTGTCTCTAAGAACCTCTTCTTCAAATTAATAGTGGTAGCTTACATTGTTCTTTATTATGTGATGATTGCCCTACATTTTTAATAAACCTTGATAAAACCAATTTTTGTATCCCCTACATTTCAAAATTATAGAGCAGTATCGACGAAACCATTTTCGTTTCCAGCACGAACTATGTGATATTATTTATGTGTCATTACTATCACGTTTAGATTTTTTAAATTCGAAATTATATCCATTTTTTTACCTTGAATACTTGATACAGTTAATTTGACATAATTAGTTAAATAATTGTGTTCATTGCTATATGTGGTAAAGTGTTAGAAGTTATGTTTTGGATATTTTCGTAACAAAGTGAAGTATTATATTCGAAGTTGTGAAAACCCTTCCCATTGCCACACTTTCGATCATGTTATGGCGATGTAAACAAATGTAGCGTGGAGGGCATTGAGTACGAGACTGACTTGTCCGACTGCTGATCATCTATCCAGCGTAAAATCATTAGAGCCTTCTAAGCAGTATTTATATTATTCAGCAAAGCAAGTTCGCATCTTTAAGTCTGCAGCTAGATCTGATACTTCAGGCTCAATCTTGACATTTTACATTACGTTGACATTTTTTGTGCCTATAGAAATTACATTATTTCTAAACAACGTGTGGTCCTCAAAAACCTTTCAGTGCTGTATATTAGGATTTTGTGATTTCACCAGTCGAGAAGTAAGCCACGTAGATGTAATTAAAATATTGAGAAATTTATTATACAGTATCAAATTAACGCAATTTGATTAAAAGCTTTTTCTCATCGTTTCACACATTATGCAAAAGTTGAAAGTGATATGTCGAAATTACAATCATTCAATGTATGGCTAAATATGAATATATTGAAAAAATCGAATGCATAACTTACCCATTAAGATCTGTACCATTGCTCTTTTCCATTAACAATGCCTTAAGTCGTTCGATCTCTCCTTGCAACTCTAATAATTTACCGTCTTTAATATCTTCGTTTTTAATGGGTTTGTTCTTTATGGACTTGGCCCGATAAGAGTACCTTAAAGTAATTATCGTTTCATCGTAATTTATATTGGCAGGACCAATATTCGCTATCATAATAGTCTTACTATTACCACCTAAGGAATCCTGTAGAAGCCTAGTCAGCTTAGAGTCCCGGTAAGGGATATGGGCCGAGTTTTCTGCGAGGGCATATATTACATTACCTGAAATTTCAGGAGACAGAAAAACGGTTAATATCTACACTACTGATTATTTTGTCAGGCTATTTAAGACATTATTTTAAAATCCTTATTTACCTAACGAAGATAATGCTTTGTTAATTTTAGTGGCTTCCTTTAATCTATCACCCGTCGCTCCCGTTTTCGATTGCCTCTCGCTACCAGCCAAATCAACCAAATTTAATTTGCCTACTTTCATTGATTTAGAATCACCCTCCACCATCTCAATTATTATCTAAAAAAAATAAATATTGATTCATTACTGCGGCAAAATACATACAATTTGAATGAAGGGACATTTGGAAATATACCACTTTTCTTAGAAAGTTGCCAAAGTCAGATTCATACATACTTGTTTTTTACAGAAGTGGCATAATTATATACTATTTACCAATATCTTACAGTGTTTACCTTATTTCCAGCGGCTTAACTACAGGGGGTCTAGGGGGGACCATCATTGTGGATTCAGACCAAAGAGGTCAACAATGGACCAGATATTCACAATCCGGCAACTACTGGAGAAACACTGGGAATTCAAGAAAGACGTGCACCAGCTGTTTATGACTTCAGACAAGCTTACGACAACATTATAAGCGACAGTGTCTGGATGACCATGGCAACTATAGATATACCACAGAAAATCATCACTGTCACGAAAATATGCATAAACAATACCAAGTGTCGCGTAAAAGCAGGAAACCATATAACAGAGGAATTTTCGGTCATGAGTGAACTGACACAAGGAGATGGATTGTCGCCCCTACTCTTTAACATAGCTCTAAATATGTCTATCAAGAAGATCACCACTGAAGTATTTACTAACCAGGGGCCACAGATGATCCTGGTCTTCGATGACGACATTGGCGCGGTCGGAAGTACTGTCGGGGCCAAGAAAAGCTTCCTGAAAATCGAGAAGAAAATGGGCCTCAACATCAATGAGGAAAAACCAAATACATGCATATCATCCGCCAACCAACCAGGGACAGAATATAACGATGGACACCTATAACTTTGAAAGCGTCAGACAGTTTAAATACCTTGGAGCCACGATATAATCAGATAATGACAGCAACGAAGAGTTTAAAGCACGAATACACAGTGGCAATAGGTGTTTCTTTGCTATGCGAACCCTCATGCAATCCAAAACGGTGTCAAGAGTGTCAAAGCTGAGGGTGTACCAGGCTATAATCAGACCGATTATCTGCTATGGCTGTGAGACTTGGACCCTTACGACACACAATGAGCTTCTACTAAAGCAGTTTGAAAGGAAGATCCTGAGAAGAATATTTGGCCCCGTCAAGGATCCAAACACGGATCAATATCGCATAAGGACGAATGCAGAAGTCCAGGACCTATACCAAAGGCTGGATATAGTCAAATCAATAACATCCCAGATTCTGAGATGGACTGGACATGTCCAAAGAGCACCTGACGACCGACTGATCAAGACAGTATGGAAAGGAAATCCAGTAAGAAAGAGACCGCTGGGGCGGCCGAGACTCAGATGGACGGAAAACATTTTAAAAGACCTACAAACTATGCAGGTATATGACTGGAAGGAGGTCATGCTGGACCAGGACCGATGAAGGCAAATCATTAACGCAGCCAAGGCCCACCAAGGGTTGTAGTGCTAACCGGAAGAAGATTAAATTATTTGGTCAGCGCCAGCGGTCCAATCAAAATATTTTTTTCAAGCAACATATGAATTCACGCAAGCCTGAACCAAATCAGTTTGAATAGTCTGTATTAATAATTTTGGTTCATTTAAGCCGGTACCAGCTTGCGTGAAGCACATGCCCAAAGCCCGTCTTACAGTTCGCAATTCTTCTTCCAATACGCAATACTCTTGATCAAAGGCATGCGCAATACAGAAATTTCGTACAAGTCCCTTGCCAGTTCAAGACATTGCACAAAATCGGTCCGGTTCGATTTTTATTGCAAGTTTCGTGCCATTCTGGAGGAAAAATTTGGAGACTTTTTGTTACCAACTGACCAAAGTTCCCAAAAGAACGCGCTTATTGACGTTAACGTGTATATTTTGTCTATTGCCTATTTCTTTTTCCCTATTTCCTATCGATTGCTCCGAAGGCCTCGACACAGCTTATACCGTACCGAATCAGTTATTTAACTCTCCACGTGTTTTGAAGCAATAAAATCCAACCAATAGGAGCATTTTCCTCATATTCTGGGCGTCTGCAACGAGCCGAATTATATGAGGGCGACTTCGTTTATTTATGAATAAATGTCCAATGTATTGTTATCCTTTTCTATTACGACAGTTTGCCGAATCGAAGAGACATAAACCGATGCCGCACCTGGTTGAGTCGGAAACTGAACACACCGCACAGCGTTGGACTCTCGATTTTTTGACAAGAAGCAGCATATAGTTCATTCATATCACATTGCATGATAAATTAATATTCTTCGTCGATAATTGTTTGGTTCCCTTCTGCAGGAAGTTTAACTTTTTAAACTTGAGACATAAATTGTAGTTTTGTCTAGCCTCTTAACATCCCATAATAAAGGCAACCAATTTAGAACCGTCACACTAATATTACAAAGGTTGTATGTAAATTTAATTAGAAATAAGTAGTTAACAATGTCACATATCTACAACTATATAAATGGCTTCGAGTGACGAAATATCAATTTATTAGGGCCGTTTGACGCGATCACGTTTTTGATAAAATTTCTGTCCGTAGTAATCTTTCGAAAACGGCAATCTTACTTTGCGCTCGAAAAACACACAGAACTTTTTCTACAGCCGCATTTTTTAAAATTAAATGCACATTTTCCTCTATACTTATTCTGAAATTTGCAAATGACTGTCAGTTTGACATATTATGTTCGAGCTTAGGGCATATTAGAACAGGAGTGCCAGCAACAAACTAACAAACGCACGACTGTCATTTATTTATCTTGTGTTTCCATGACAATTCATAGCACGCTAGACGGAAAAAAATGAGAACTTTCTTTTCCATGTTCGCCCTAGAGCGCAAAATAAGGATCCACGGCATCCACGGCACGGAAAATTGATATTCTATGTTCATATCAAAATATTTATATATTTATTTACACTTATAAACACCATATTCATGGTTATGTATAAATGACTGCGATCACGTTTACCAGATATCTTTTTTTATCAATTTCACTTACATACCTCATGTTTAATTTAATTTACTAAAAATGTAAACTAAATTAAATCCAGTCCGTCTCTGTTGATTTCCAGCTGGCTATTAAAACCCATGATACAAAGAATAACAGGTATGATATTCCCGAGTGCCCAATTCGGTCGAGTTCGCGCATTACGTGACAATGAGAGTTATTTGAAATAGTTGCCATAAGAACTGTTATATTGATTATATTTAATTGACCATTATTAGACATTTGAATAAAAACGCTATTAATATATCACGGTTTTGGGTTTATTTCGGTTACTGAAAGGTATTTTATTATTTTGATTTGTTAATAAACTAAATACATAATCAATATACATCAAAATTGAGAAATAATGTTCAATATATGGAATGCACATATGAGATAGCATGCATAGAAATGTTATAAATAAGAAACAAATCTTTAGCAACGAAGATTTTATCAAAAGAAATTTATAGAATAATTTAAATTCTTGTTAATTGACATTTCAGCAGAGCTGCTACTATATACACTTTATTATAGATGATTATAGCAGGGAACACAAAGAAATATTAGGTATTATAATAGATATATATAGTTGATATTATAAGGGAAGGTATAGTGGATTGGTTTTGTTTCACAGATGGAAAGATCTACTTATTTATTTCCTCATATGTATTTATTTAAAAATGACAAAAAAATAAAACAAGGCTTTTTTAGACAAACGTTTTATTTATTTTTTTATAACATTTATTTAATACAACTCAATATTACAATACAATAAATATATAAATCCCTAATCAGTGCTTTAAGCTCTAGCCTCGAACATATTAATTACAACTTTTGTGTCGGAGAGATTCTAACTAATATTTAGATACCACTGAAATAGTTTTATAAAAACATTATAATTTATTTATTTATTTATTCTTGTATCAACAAGTTTTACAAAGCCAATAATAGATACAATCAAACTAAAAACTAAACCTACAAACTAGGAACATATCCTTATATCTATTTCTCCTTTTATTTGTTTTTTAAACAATTCAACTGAAATACAATACTACAATACCTATTAAAATTATTACACAGCCTTATCAATGGAGAATCTTTATAAAGATTAGTTCTAGGTGCATACATAAATAACAAATCTGTACATCTCGTATTTGCCTGACCAACTCTAAAAAGGATTCTTTTTAAAAACTCCTTACTATCAATGTAAACATTTATCAATTTATAAAGAAAATAATTAATAAGATTTCTAATATTTTCCAGTACTCTACTGTATGATTTACATGTTTGCACATACATTTAGGCCTATATTTGTATTAGTCATTATTTTGTAAATGTTATTTTGGGACCTACTTAGTATTACATTTACGTATATCACAACAACAATGTTAATATTAGAAATTTGTTTTGTCAGTATTGATTTTTAATTTATTGTAAAACCAGTTCAGATACAACTTTAGGTCATCATTTACAAGCCTATTTAATGCATTAACTTCCCCACCTGTGTATACCTAAGCTGTATCATCAGCAAAAGTAAAGTACCATGCCATAAGTCCTGCACATCTTAAATTAAATACATATAGTGAAAAGATTAATGGCCCCAGAACCGAGTCCTGCATCACACCACAATCACTGGGTAAAATATCAGTACTGAAGTCTTTCGCAGTCGCAGATCTATAAAAACAGTTACAAATAATTGTTTATTATTCAATGTTTTATATATGTAATCCACAAAATCCATTGTTGCATTAGCACTGAGCAATGATATCTTCCACAAACTTCTTCGATTCTCTCTTCGAAAGCCTCTCCTGTCTTTTTACCTGGTTTACAGATATATCTTTTGATTTTGGCAGATGAAGAGAAGGTACTGCATTGCGCTTTAGACTGGTTCCTTTTTTATGTTCGTATTGCAACAATTCATGTTGCAAATTTATTTCATGGTCTTCTGACTTGAAATATTTTCAACAAATTCTCGAGGTTTTAGTATTAAAATGGTCTTTACGGCAACAAGCAGTAACCCATGGTTTTTCAACAATATTGTCTTTGAGAGAAGCATGAAATCTTACAGATTTGTCAGCACGTTTTGTCTGATTGTCACTCAGACAACCACCTACAGCACAACGCATTTTTAATATGTGTAGTTTATAACTAACCTTAAAAATGCAAAAAATCACAAATTAATGTTGTCGTAATTACTTGCTCAATAATTAATTGTTTATGATACCTCATATAGCTTTTAAAACAACAAAATAAGTTACTAAGTCACACTAACTAATAGTTCAAAATAATTTTAATAACCTGATTTGTTTTAAGTTTTTTTTACACTAAAGAGTCTCCAAATTCAACTTAAATGTTACAATTCTCATAAAATGCTGACAAAACACCACAAAATACACGGCAAAATAAACAAAGCTTAAAATATCATGAAAGTCCCCTTGTAAGCCGGTGGATTTTAATGGCGGCAACTCTCATTGTGACGTCGACAGGAGCGAGTCAGCTGATATTGGCGTGCGCAATATCATACCTGTTATTCTTTGTATCATGATTAAAACCTAACATTTTTAATGTATGAAGGGCATGCGCGAAAAATGAGGAAAGCATGAAAAAGTCAAATCTGGCTTCATCGACATCAAAGGAGCCGACGTAGAGTTAAATAACTGATTCGGTACGGTATAAGCTGTGGCCTCGATTATACTTACGTTTCGTTGTTGTTATTTTGATTTTGCTTTTGATTTGAACTATAGCCGTATATTGTAAAATTTGTTTTATCGTACTTTAACGTTGTCTTTTTAATGCCATGTTGATTGCTAATGACCTTTGATCTAATAGTAGAGTGTATGTGTTAATATATTCGCTCTAGAAAACTATTTACCTCCCACTTTTTTGTCACAAGTTGAATTTTTCAGGCATGGAAGTACATGATAAGGTAACCCTTATTTCGGAGGTAATACAAAATTAGACTGTGCAAAAGGGCTCTATCATCAAAAATCGAGATATTGACACCACCGTATAGAGAAAAAAAATAGGTATTTTTTGGTCCAATGCGCAAAAAGGTTTTTGTAGGGAGTATTTTTTTATAATTATTTATTTTTTTTTTTTTTTATGGCAGTGGCACACACACTAAAGGTAGATCCTATGGCGCTCGACGAGCGGTGTGTGTGCGAAGATGTTGATTGACACGGTTCTTGAATATTTGTAGGTTGTAATTAGTGGGAAACAGATGTCCTGGAAGTGAGTTCCACAGTGATGCAGTGCGCCAGACAAACAACAAAAAAATCCTTTGCATTAGCTCTTACGGCGGAAAATAATTTGAAACGTAAATATCTCGGTTTCAGCCTGGCAAAAATGTAATTAACAAGTGGTCTTTTTTAAATATACCATTCATTTACCAAGAAAGGAAGGCCTAAATGAGAAAATACTATTCTTTATAAAAGTTTCGCCTATGTCTTGAACAGGTAATAGTGCAAACCCCATATTTTTTGCTTGTAAACTAACAATGCTATAACAATAAATAATGAGAGACGTCATGGGTTTACGCCGAGATTAATTTTGACCGCCAGTTACATCGACCCTTGTCTATCTTTCTCTTCGCCTTCACGCTTAGCATGCTTTGTTTCTCTATGCGCGCCGGCAGATGCAACACATATAATATATTAGTATAGACCTATTAAGATTTGTATTATTTTGTTTGTTTTATAAAACTTCTCGTTAGGTGTCAATTTGCAATCTGCCATATTGCATGTCTTGTTTTTATTAAAGAGTAATAAATTTATGTGGTACATTAGGTATCTAGTAAATTGGGAAGAAATATAGATATTTTTGCGCTTTTAGTATATATAGGTACATACATCTGTTTCAGGTGAATATATCTGGGTAAATTGTAGTAAGTTTTTGTTTAGAATTTTAATTACGGAAGAATCATAGAGCAAAAAGTAGGGATGTTGCCAAACGTCGCCAAGGCAATATGCTTGTTGATGAACAAACAGGGTGCCTGGAAATTAGAGGTCAATGTTTTAATTGCATGTTTTACATTGAGGCCGAGGGAAATTTTACTCAAATCGTTGATTGATCTTTTCTTCAATCAACGCTTAAATATACTATGTTCCAAGTTATTTTATGATGAGTAGGCCATGACTGATTCTTATTTATATTGTTGGGTACTGTTGTCAACAATCCAGTCATGGCCTACTCAGAATAAGATAAACTTGGAACAAAGAATATTAATTTGTCATGTATACTTACGACCCTAAGCAATGACTTTTTTATAATTTTTTTTTGAAGGGTACCTATTATTGCATACTTTCTTTTAACCGAAATCAAATTAGAATGGACACAATGGATTCAAGTTCAGAAAGCGAAATTGAGCCTCTTGCATCTTTTATGATTCAAAATAGACCGAAGTGCATTATATGCAATGATAATAAAGGCAAGATAATTAGGGCAACAGAAAGAACATTTTCCACTTTTCTTGTGGCAAACAAGATCCGACTTAGTATTGATAATATTAATGAAACAATGCAAAAAATAATTTCAGATGCTAAAATTAGTAAGAAATACGACGAAGTAATTTGGCACAAGTTATGCTATATTAGTTATTCAAGTAAAAGAAATATTGAAGCGAGGAGAATAAGTACCGCAAAACTTACAGAATATCAATTAGCTGGAATAGGACCTTCTGCACCTGTAGGAAAATCTTTAAGAACAGGTTCTTTCGACATACGCAAATGTGTACTGTGTCAAAAATGTTTGGGAGGAAAAATACTGTCACAAGTAATGTCTAAAAATATTGAATGCAAAATAAAAACTATAGCAGCATCATCCTCAAAGATATTACATACAATAGGGTCAAACGTTCTAATGGCCGCAGACGTAAAATATCATCCCGACTGTCTAGTAGTGGAAAACAGAAAATTGTTGAAATCGCAAACAAGCAAGCTGCAAATAACGGATACTGAAGAATGTTTTAAGGATAAAAATATTAACACAATATTAACATTTATTGAAAAGGGACTTCAAAAGGGAAAATGTTATTCGACAACAGCCATATACTCCAAGTATACAGAGCTGGGGGGAAATAAATCGAAAACAACCCTTACCAGATTGATAAAAAAAACATTTTGAAAAGGATATTAACGTTGCAACTCTCAAAAGTGGAAATGTACCCACGATTATAATGCCCCCTATGGAAAGAAGCGAATTAATGCAAAATTATATGGAAACCTGCTCATCAACCAATTATAACGACGTCAATTTAAGTTTAGGTACTCCGGAATATTCTCAGGTGGTTAAAATATGTGCAGATATTCCAACAGATTTAGATAAAATTCCAAATTATACCGATTTACAAGATTTGCCTGCTCAAAAGTATACGCCGCACATACCTCATATATTATTACTGTTAGTCAGTTTACTATTATCAGAAGAGAATTACACAAATAATAATGTTTTAAATATTTGTCAGGACATAATTTATAGTCGCTTTAAGGGTAAAAACTTACGCCAAAACGTATTGGTATTGGAATATTCGTCCAACAAGAAACAAGGTCTAAAAAGCTAATAAATATATTACATGCTTCTGGGCATTCAATATCATATGAGGATGTGCTAAGACTTCGAACCAGCATCGCCCAACAAGAAGTATCTAGATATTTAGCCAATAATAACTGCTTCATTCCAAAACAGTTGGTTCCAGATCGATTTGTTCAGTTTACAGCGGACACCATAGACATCATAAAAGAAACACTAGATAAATCACCTACCTTCCACGGAACACAAATTTTGGCGTTTCAAAAAGGACCAAAAGGTACAAATGCTTCAAAAAATGTTGAACTGTTACCTTACCGTGCAAAGCTAAGCGTACCGGACACTTTCCATGAATTGCAAAGACTTCCTTACTATCCCAATAAAGTAACCCCCCAGGTTGAAAATAAAAGCAGTTTTGTGGAAAAAAATTAAGAAATTTATTTAATTTTTTCGTACAACTTGTCATGCATCCTCTGCAGAACAACTAACTTACTTAATACTGACGAACTTATAATACAATACCGCAATGGTCAGGATTTAGTAAGCTTTTGCACAAAGATAAACAAGCCACTACAACATATGGATATTTATCACTCTACTGCTACTGCCTTACGTCGTTTCTGAATACGACACTGTATGGTCTACAATGTTAAGATGTGACCAGATAGCTAAAAGCCTCAACATAACAAATACTGTTTTAACATTTGATCAAGCCATTTACTATAAGGCTAAAAAAATACAATGGCTAAAACGTGAAGAATGCAAACATTTTGTGATTAGGTGGATTTCATATACTGTTAAATTTTTTAAAAATTATTGGTCAACACATGAACAATTCTGGTCTTAGCGATGTTTGGTTAGAAGCCGGTTTATATGGAGAATCAACTGTTCAAGGAATACTTCAGGGAAAAAAGTACAACACAAGTATACGGGCCCACAAACTTACCTACGAGAGTTTAATGCGAATTTTAATTCCCGTTTTTGAAAACTGGCTGACTGATTGTAAAAGTGACGATATTCATACTTTAAATCATTCTAAATTAATGGCCGCGGAAGTATGTAAAGCAATAAAAGAAGAAGATACTCCAAACATTTTTTTTCATATGGTTACAGTTAACCAACAATTGAGAGAGAGAACTCGTTAATATACTACTTGAATTTTTATATGCTGAACGCACAGAAAACTGGCTTTTACATGTTTTCAAAAAATGCTTCCATGGTTTTTTGTGTACGATCACCCTAATTATTCTCGTTAGGGATGTATTTATTTGAGCGACATGAAAAATTTAGAGGATATAGCACCTGCTGTTTATAAAGAATATATGGAAGGGCAGTATGTTGTCAAGAGGCTGAGTGGGGACTTCAACAGAATTTCAGTTGATCAAGCTGTTGAACATGTTAATAAATTGTCAAAAGACGCCGGAGGTATTGTTGGCTTGACCAAAAACAGCACCAGATTGGATGAGTGGTATTTAAGCTTCAACGAAATTGGTGTTGTAACAGACATATTTTTATCAAGTCTTCAATTAACCAACGAGAGTGTAAGTCAGAATATAGAAATCGGGAAAAAACCAATAGCACTAGATGAAGAATGGGTGCTTACTTTAGTGGAACAGCTTAATAAATTTGAAGTTTTTAAATATGGATCAACGAAATTAACTTCTATTTCAACTAAGGACATTTTCAGTGCAGAAGTAGAGGCCTTAAAATTAACAGCAAAAGAAAAGGGTCAAACTGCTTTGAGGAGTTTTTCAAGTATTGTAGATACTCCAGATTTTTATAAGCCATTAAAGAAAATGCAAAGGACCTTGACGATGAACAGAAAACTGAAAAACTCTCCAACTTCGCAATCTTTGCATGGTCAACAACTTCTTCAAAAAGTTTTATCAGCAAAGGATATGGGTAGAAGAATTATTTATGCCGAAATATTTAAGTTTGAGCTGACAGCCTCTCAGATGTCTCTGACAGTAAATGGGTGTCTCGGCACCCCTACAAATAAGAGTTCATTGGGAAATATTTTAGAACAATATGGAGTTACTTACAAAGACCTACCTGCGCCTATTGACTCTGACAAAACTTGTTAGATTTTTGATGGGATGGCAATAGTTCAAGGTTTGGAAAATCCCCAAAGTTGCACATCATTTAAAAAATATGCCAATATATTTGCAAATAGTATTTTTTAAAATAAATTTAATGCTTAAAGGGTAGATGTGGTATTTGATCATTATAAAGAAAATTCTATCAAAAATACAACACGTCAAAAGAGTGGATCCCAGAAATCAATTGATATAGAATTTGGCATACCCAATATTCCACTTCCACAACAATGGAACTTGTTCATTCATTTGATATTTAACAAAAGACGTTTAACAAATTTCTGTCAGAGCAACTTCTTGAAAATTTCATTCAGCAAAAGCATATTTAATTTGTAACTAGTGGTGGATTCGCGAATATCAATGAATATGGCACGAATTTCGAGCAATCACAAGACGATTTCTTAAATTCAAATCACGAAGAACCTGATACTCGTATCTTATTACACATATTATCAGCCAAAAATTCGGGGTATTTACGCTGCATTATTGATTGTAACGATACAGATGTTCTAGTCTTATTAATTTATTTTAAGAAGTTTTTGACTAAAGAGATATGGTTCCGAATGGGGCGAGGAGACTCAAGACGATTCCTAGCGGTACATGACTTAAATTTAGATGAAAACCTTCTAAAAAATTTGCTTGCTTTTCATTCTCTAACTGGGTGTGATACAACCAGCCAATTGTCTGGCATTGGGTAAAAAACCTGTTGGAAAACCTACCTTGAACACCATCACTATTTGGATGGATTTGGCACTGATCAGTGCTCTGAAAGCATATTATCTAATCTTGAAATTTTTTTATAAAACTTTATTCAAAAACTGCCAATGTTACTTTCATTAACATTTTGAGGGGATTAATGGCTTCTTCTAAAACCATCGCTAAATTGCCACCGACTGAAGACGCCTTAAGATTACATTGTTTAAGATGTTTTTACCAGCTACACTTTTGGCTAAGCTCTTTAAAGCCGCAGATGCAGCTTCCTAATGTTGAAGAGTATGGATGAAAAGTAGATCAGGATGGAAGTCTAATACCCACTCTTAAGACTCTGCCCGACCTGCCACCAGACATTACAGAACTTACGTCATGCAAATGCAAAAAAGGTACTATATATTGATAATTTTCATAGGTATACAATATTTTAACAAAATTATTCTGTTCTAGACTATGCAAGCAAAATTTTGCAAATGCAGAAAAAAATATTGGCTGCATCGGTTCCTGCACCTGTATGGCACAGAAAAACTGCAGAAATAGTTTAACCACAGCCGCTAATGTTTTGGGAAATGTTGATGCGTGTGATGAATCAGATTCTGATTAATTTGCAAATCTTGTACTTATATATTTTAATATTATTATTAATTTATGCTTTATTTACCTATAATTATTATTTAAAAATATATTTTTCTTTGTTTTAGCAATTTATTGTTTTCTGTAAAGCTATAGCCTTACTGTATATATTATTGTTATTTTGTATTTTCCTTAGAAAATCAGAATGAAGTAATACACCCTATAAAACATTATTCGACTTCATAGCGGATAAATCAATAATCCCTATACAAAATAATGTGCGAAAGTGAAACCGATTACATACTGAGAGAGATGCATGCGAGTCGAGACATTTGACGGTCAATGCTTGCTCTCCCGTAAAACCATGACATCACTAATTGTTTTTTACTATTACATTGTTGATTTAAAAGCAAAAAATATGGGGCTTGGCCTGCACTATTGCCTTGTCAATACATAAGCGAAACTTTTATAAAGAATATTTTTTTTTTCATTTAGGCCTTCGTTTTTCGTTAAATGAAAGGTATATTTTAAAAAGACGACTTTTTAATTAAATTTTTGAACGCTTGAAACCGAGATATTAACGTTTAAATTTTTTTTTGGCCATAAGAGCTAATGCAAATTATTTCTTTTTTAAAATTATAAAAAAAATACTTCCTACAAAGATCTTATTGCACATTGGACCAAAAAAATAAGTATTTCTTTCTCTATACGGTGGTATCATAATCTCGATTTTCGATGATGTGCCCTTTTGCACAGTCTAATTTTGTATTACCTCTGGAATAAGAGTTATCTTATCATGTATTTTCATCCCTGAAAAATTCAGCTTGTGACACTGAAGTGGGAGGCAAAGTCAAAATTAGTTTTAATCAACACCCTACTATAACGCTTCTATCCATTTTAAGAACAGAAAACTAAGTTTACAAACACAAACATAAAATCAAATTTTAGTATATTTTTTAAGGTCGGTAGTGAACTAAAGTATTTCAATTGCAAATAGAAATTTTCAACTGTAAAACGTTTCGTGATAAAAGTTGCAGGCAATGTCTTGCAAGGTCGGAGTATTGCTGCAATACTATTGCGGGAAGAATTGCGAACTGTAAAACGCGCTTTACTTCGCGCAAGACTGAGCAACATCATTTCGATTAGTTTGGGTTAGTTTTTCTATTATATAAAAAAAAACAAGCAGCTTGCTTATTCCTTTTGATACCAAAATATTGAATATTTTGTTAACCCATTAAACATATTTGCTGATCTAATTTTGCTAATCAGTTAAATATAAGCCTATACATATTTATATTATAAAGAATCTCAAAATATTGCTTATCATCTGCCTGTATATACACTATTAAATTATAAGTAGTTTTTTTTATGTTACGTAAGTAATCACAATGTGCCAGCACCAATGTGAGTTGTGAGGTGGTGAGCTACTATCTATTCTATAAGATTGAACAAATTCCTCTCAAATAATTTTTATAAAAAAATACACAATCACACCTGGGAAACACCATTCCATGAAATATTCAGTACTGTAAATTATCAAACATCTCATTACCTGAAAAATAGCGTGGGATCTAGAACTGTGTTCGTTCATATTCGTCGCACCAGTCGTTCGATTATAGTTTCCCGTTTTCATAGCTTTGAACATATCTTTGGCGCTCTGGCAGGTATGACTGTGCAAGTTTGTTACCACTACACCCTCACCAGCTTGTTCCCTTAGTTCGTGGCTCTTTTTACTGTTTATTCGAAGCAAGTCTCTAAAAGCGACAGAAGAAAATATTGATGTATATAACCTATAAAGGGATTTACACCAACCAAATTGATACATAATTGAAAAATTTACCACAGCCTAGAAAGCGCGCTACTTTTGAAAGAAGGTAAAATGACTTTAAAAAATTAACCTAATTAAGTTGCGCCTTTTAACTCTGTTATTTGTAGCTTTGTGTACTCAAAATAGTATTAATATGGTCTAAAAGATCTTTTTCGCCTGCTCAGGTCAGGAAAAAATGGTTTCTAGTCAGATACTTTGGATGAAGAAGCTTTGTTTTTTGCACAGCTTTCAAGTTATATCATTAATAAGCTTTTTAACTTTATCATCCCAAAAACCAAAAGGCCTTATAGGAAAACGCGACACCTAATAAGTCCTAGTATTCTCGACGTTTTGTTTTTTAATATGTCTCGATATTTGCAGTCACTATTGAGTGCCAACTCAATATCGAATCGGTATTCGTCAAGTAAACGCGATATGGGTGACGAGACTATTCGAACATTCTTCCCAATAAAATTCAATTTGGTCTATTTAACTATAAACGTTCGCTACAGAAAAAACAGTTTTTTTCTGAACCAGCAATACATACCTTATCTCCTCCATATAAATCTCTAAGTACCGAACCGAGACTAGGAATTCCACTCCTGTTTTTCTAGCTATATGACTCCATATTTGATCAAAAGCCCTTGGTACGATGCCCATTTCGTTATCATCAGCACCTAAATCAAGCTCATGTAAAAACGCTTCCAATTTATAGATCCATTTACACACTACACAACCCAACTCTTAGATGAATTGACGTTCTTAATACTTTGTTCTTGCTATAAACAGGTAATTAAGATCATCACCTATTACGATTTACTACAAAGTACAAGCCCCCAAACTATCAAAATTGACTAACGTAAATATAAAAAAATATTTATCAATATTAAGAAAGAGTAAATAGTATATTACTTTATATGGAGGAAAAGTAATACTTTTCATGGCGCGCTCGTGTTTAACAGCCGAACGGAGTGAGGCTGGTAATAGAGAGCAAGCCATGAAAAGTAACTTTTCCTCCAAATAAAATATGCTGTTTTTTCTTCAAATGTCGACAAATTAATGCAAAAACGTCTCTTTTTAATAGTAATAATAATTATTATTAAAGATAAGTGGTTCGCAAGGCGGCTTAGACCGGTGCGGTGTCGGTGAATAGGCTCAGGTTGTTGCTATAGTAATGTAACATAAAGCTGTCAGTGGACACTGTCAACAATAATTATATTTTTAAAATTGCGTCTTCGATTGCATTTTAATTCTGTATTGATAAGCAGTTATGAGTAAGTTCGATTAAATAATAACCAATTTGTTCCTAAATTAGTGATTTTTAGAAATGCAGTCACAAATTAAGTGATAAATACAAATTTTAGTTTAATAACTCTTGAGTTGTTGACGCTTATTTTGTTGTTTGTTTGTATTGTATCTATGTTGCTATGACAACACTTTTACCTCCGCCGGCGGAAATGTGAAAAGTAAAGCTCCGGCGGAAGAAAAACCAAACTTCACGGCCGCCTACACAGTCGAGTAATGACGGATTTACTGACGTTTGAAGAAAAAATAATTTAATCCTGCATTGCTTTGTTCTCCATTATTTTCATTGACAATAAACACATTCATCTTGTTGAAAAAATTACGTTTTCCATTTTAACCAATCTATTATAGCAATTATCCTTTTGGTTGTGTGGATCTATTGAAAAGAGTAGCTAACCCTTAGACTATGCCGACGAAAACAGATAATTGGCACCTATTTTCACAATAAACAAATATGATAGATATAAATCATATTTTTACTTTTAATTCTCCATATATCAATGACATCCTGACAATCGCTTATATCGTTAGCCGTTAAATATTTCTAAGATAAACATTTATTTAAAAAACTTCCCTAGAGAAATATAGAATATAGCCATCCATTACTTACCCTCCATCGTATAAGTCTTTCCAGTTCCTGTTTGTCCGTATGCGAAAACGCAGCCATTATAACCTTCAAGGACCGAAGCCACCAGAGGGCGTATTGTTTCATCATAAAGTGCTTGTTGGGTGGATCTATAAAGGAGGAATAACATCTATATACAAAGAATATTGACAGATCGATGTATAAAGGACAGAGTTTTTGTCAGTAACCAAAAACACTAATGTTCTTTTTGTAGAGGCTACCGGATGGTTTAATCGATTTAAGCTCCAATCGCCGCTCTATAGTGTTACTTGCAATTTCATGTTCCCTTTGGCAGCCCTTCGACAGCCTTGCAGCATATATTTCAAGACTCCCTTCGACTTTTTGAATTCCTTTATAATTTGTTAGAGATAAATTGTATTCACCACAATCCCCTGATTTTTTAACAGGGTTAAATAGTACTTGTCCATCTCTCAAGCCTTTATAGGCTATTGTTGAATAGATAAAGGCAATGCTGCCTATTCCCAATTCATTTTTCGAGGGAAAAAATAATTTAGGAAATAGACTATTCAAAGTTTTTGTTTTTATCTACATACATTTAATAATAGACGTATAATACTTCTTATGATAGTAAGAGCATTATGCTGTGCATAAGACAAGAAGTGCAATTATGAATCTGTTATAGTCATTCTGAGAGCCGGATTACTACGGAGACGAGAAATTTCAACATAGGTGTTTCAATTTCTAATTAAGTATTCTGTGTGTTTTAAGATGGCTGCAGATAAAGTATAGTATTTGACTCATCATGTATAATGAACCATAATACACTCTGATGTTTATAACACTCGCCGCAAGCGGCTCGCATAATAATCATCCGTTTCTTATAGCTTAAATTATATGCCAGTTAAATAATATACTATTAAATTTAATTCAATACTTTAATATAAGGGCTCTATATAAATATCAAGAAAGCAATGAGATTCTAAACTCTCACTTGAACTACTCAGAATCAGATGAAGATCTTGAATTTTGAGCTTGAAAAAATGTATAAAAATAGGCATGGGAAGAAAGAAAAATTAATAATAATTTTTAAACGGAAGTCGACCTTTTAATTTAACGGCTATATGTAAATCAAGAAGACAATCAGATTCAGATCTCTCACTTCAATTCCCACCTAGAAAGATCTACCTATACCTATGTACCTCAATTTATCTAATGATACATATTATAGACATAACAGTACAGGGTACATGACTCCATCACATTCCTTTTCAATTTAGAAATACGAAAAGGTCAATCAAAACTCAATTAGTGTGAAGAAAGATACCTACTGTTAAAAAAAAAATCAGCTTTATGTTATCTTTAAATACAGTGTAAGTTACTGTGGCTTTTATACCTATAAGATGTTTATTTTACATTTAAAACATGATCCTCATTTGAATTCAATTTTTTGTATTCAATTGTATTAATTATGTATGTAATTTTAAGCTTCTCATTTTGGCAACTTCCCTAAAATTATGGAGCATATTTCCTTTGAAGAAATAATATCCTTTATTGTTGAAGTGAGGTAATAAATTATATTTAACTGAATGAGTAATTATAAAATAACAAATTGTATAGTACTTAAAGATTAAAGTAAATCAACTTAATCTCACATTGTTAATTTATAAAATTTGTTTTATTAGACAGATACTTATCAGTCATAAACACAAGCATAAACATTATTGTTTGAATAGACACTTACCTACATACTTTCGGAAATATCCCTATTATACAGGGTGGCTCAAAAAGTGAATGCTCTTAATTTTAGACATTAATATGGCACAACCCATATATTTATAGATTTTTAAATTATTCACATAATTCTAGACACCTTTCATATTGATGCTCTAATTAAACAACTCAAACTGAAATTTGGAACACAGGAATTCCATGGAATCATTTTTAAATGTTTGCATACAAGAATTTTGCAAACAAATAACCCACACATAAGCCCCTAATTTAAGTTTCTAATTAACTTAATTTAATTTTATGCTTTCACAATTATAGATAAAATACAATGTTTTCTGCTCTAAGTGAAGCAAATCATTATGTAACAAATGGCAAACTTTAGAAACATAGATATTTATTTATTTAACATCTTATTATATTAATAACTATTTTGAAAACAGTTTAGTTTAAGTATTGAATACCTATATTACATGAAAAGAGTCCAAGACCTTAAAATATTGAATAAATTCCGTAAGTAATTTAGAGTGTAAGTATAGATTGTATTATCAGTTATTACTCACCAGAAAAACGTGTAATTTCTTAGAAACAAAAACAACCAGAGATACAATTAACGTGTAATCAGGAAACGAATCATAGATCCATTCTTTGAATCATTAACTATTTATTCCATTGTAATATGAAATTAATCAACATTAAAATGAGGCATGTCACAGGTTTCGCTTCAATACTTTTCATAAAGAAAGATCATTTGCATTCAAATCACTGTAATGGATATGACAGGAACCAAATAAATCCTTTATTTCCAAAACCTACATTATAGGTACCAGAAAATGCGGTAATTTTTGAGTTGACGTGTCTGGTGGATTTTGTCGTTTCTCCCTCAAAAACACATAAATTGAGTGTTTCTACATAATTTTTAGACGTTTTTTATTGGCGGAAACCTAAATGTAGTCAACTGCCTTGCAAGACATATGAGCGAATAGGGGTGCCGGGGGGTAAAAAAAAGTGTATAAAAATAGAACATACTCGGTTTGCAAAGACGAATTTTGTTAAAAGTATGTGTTATATTTATAAATATTCCAGTGACGTAACAAGGTTAGGGAAACTGTTCCATTGCACTTGATTAATTTTTATCATTCTACTAATATTTCACGTCGCACATGGCCCTCCCATCGCTCTGGGAACGCAACCAAACAAAACTAACCCAAATCATGCCCAAAATAATAAAAAAATTTATTGATTTTAAATTCAGAGGATCCACAATATTTGAGCTGAAAAAAGGCCCTTAAAGTTCGAGTTTTGACACAAATTTCCAGCATCACTTCACAAAAGCAGTAGAATATATACACACCCAAAAACCTTTTTTTTTTTTCATTTTAGGCATGCCTTGGGTTAGTTTTGCTTGGTTGCACCCCCGGAGTGAGCGGAAGGCCATGCGCGACGTCAAATATTTATTTATTTATTTATCAATTTATTGATATTGATAGCAACAATGGGACAGTGGAGCCTCTTCCCCTAGCCTTGTTATGCCACAGGAATATTTATAAAAATATCACATATTTTTAACAAAATTTCTTTTGCAAACTGGAAATGTTCTATTTTTATACACTTTTATTTACCCCACCAAACACCCATATTCGTTCCACTGCTACGCAAGACAGTTGAATACAGTTAGGTTTTCTCCAATAAAAAAACATCTCAAAATGATATAAAAATACAAAAATTGGTGTGTTTCTGAGGAAAACATGAGAAAATTGGCCTGCCACATCAACTAAAAAATTACCGAAAATGCCTATAGAGCCCTCAATGGTGAATTTTTCAATTAGGATCAAGCTCACCAGCCATGGGTCTCTAGCCTTTAAATCATAAGATTTAGCCGACAGGTTCAGTGGTCCCCATCAGTTTTACCTAATGTAAGTTAAATCCCTGTCAAGTGCCCTTTTTTCTCTATTTTTGTTATTGATAGATAGGACCAATTTTGATTAAGTTTTGTATTATTAGTTATTGTCATCAATCACAAGACTTATGAACCTTCAACATTTGGAATCAAGATTTGGCAATGATTAGCCTCTAGCAACCACCAAATTAAAATCATACCGGCTTATACTTACTTTTCATCATACACAGCATCAAACGTAAACATCTTACTTCGTTCATTATCAGTCCTGGCTTTTAGGTTTTCCACTTCAATAACACCTCTATTAGGGTATATTTTAACAACACTCTTGCACTCCTGTTCTAGCTCTTTCAAACTTAAGGGCCTACATCTTACGATAACCTGCACTGATTCATTACTTGATACTTTCTAGAAAACAATATTTATTTTTACGACTTTTAGCACTTTGGTGCCAATGTTATAATACAATTACGATTTTAGGCAATAATCAAGGCCTTTTTTACATGATTTACTTACATCTGTGAAATGGGAACCACTTTCTGAGGTCATTTTTATTTCTGGATCTATTTCACTACTTATATAACGCGTTAATAATTTACTGGTTTGTATATATTACGAAAAAACACTGATAAATGTTTATTAGAGATATTGATTTTTGAGTGCGCCTTTTCTATTTAAATCATCCTGCCATTTGTTGTTTCTTTTTCCTTTTTTTATTTAAAGCGAACAGTAAACATCTATTGCCCAAAATGTCAATCTATGTTTAGTCAAATTACAGGTCTCTGCAATTTTATTTAGAAAAATATAAGTTTAGGCATTTTTCTTTTATAAACACTGGGTTATGTAAAGATTGGTAGAGGAAAGGTTGCACGATAACTTCTCCGATCGACGCGTGACGTCATCTGTTGAAAGCCGACATGCGAGGACATATGGATGGGACGGGTTTTGTCAATTTTGTCGGCTATTTTTCAAGATAGTGTAACGGTGCACTGTCGTGCGTTACGTTTTGTTTACTTAAAATACCAAACTTTAATACAATTATCTGATTATTTGTTTCAGTATCTTATTGAGTTTATTTGCGCGTAATATCCTGATATCATATAAGCATCCTGTCCTAAAGAGTTTAATTGTATTTTACTTCATAGTTGCTGTATTGTTTATAAGTATTAGTAATTTTGGCATGTAAAATAGTTGCGGTGTAGTTTTTAAATATTTTTGGAAGGCAATATAATATATTTTATCTATGGGTTCCACGACGCGAACCGACGCATTGCATTGCATAAAGTGAAAAAAAATGCGACTATGGGAGTATACATCCACCCCACAGTTTCGTTAAGGGTCTGAACTAAGCCAATAGAAATACACAAAAGTGACAATTAATGGGCGGAGCTAGATAAGCGAGGGAAAACGTATGGCTCTTCGCTCGCTTAGGCCAACTAAAACTAACCGAAACTAACCCTAGCCGTGCCCAAAATAATATATAATCTAGCAGAAGATTACTGGCTTGTTTTTACATTTTTCAAATTTCATACAGCTCATCTAGCTCCACCCATTAACTGCCACTTTGTGCATTCCTATTGGTTTAATTAAGAACCATAACGAAAATGTGGGATGCATGCATAGAACTAGGACTCCAGTTCTTTGGATGCATGTACTTTCGAAAAAAAATACGAATGTAAACATTGTGATTCGCGCGCAAACACAAAAATTTAAACCAGACCGCTGTCTGAAGACGCTGGTAACACTATTTTTTTACATTCGATTCGATACGCGTTTAGTTCATATTAGCATCATCAGAACATGAATAATAATCTCCTGATGCTAACATAGTTAGCGAAACGCATGTTTAGTGTGAAAATTGTGTGTGCTCAATAAAAATCTCTCATCCATTTGAAGACTACAAGAACAACAATAAAACGGTAGCAGACACAAACAAAACGAACCGAAAATACGTTATCTTCAAAAAATTGCGTAAACATTTTAAAAACATCGAATTTCTTGATATTCACGCTCAATGACATCGGCAACCAAAATGCTTCAAAATCATGATGAAATAAATGCTGAAGAAAAAATGCACACATTGACATAGATACGGAAAGCGACTAAATTAAAAAAAAAAGTTCTATAACCCTTTCGGGTCAGAACTCGGATAAATCCGCAAAAAATATACGGCTCTATAAAGGTACGCATCCACTAATCGGCATCGGACGGACGGTACGCATCATACGAATAGGATTTTTTAATTAACTACATTGTTTCAGTATGACTGCGATCATCTATCGACATCGACTTCAGTATTTCCGGACGGGATTCCGAAGACGAAATCAAATTCCGTTTCGTGCAGACACTACCGATGCCGATACTGCGAATACCGACAAGTACACGCAGACATCACGGTATATTTCCCTTTCCAAACTTTATTGGAGAAGATAGCAAGGATTTTTGTTAGTTAGTTTGTGACTTTCGTCCACATTGCTTGAATGTAATTATGGATGCAGCAAGACTTATCACGATTGTGCAGGAGTATGAAGAAGTTTACAATGTGGTACATCCAGAAATATTCGAACATTCTTCGCAGGGACAATATTTGCAGTTTCGTTTTCTTCTTCTTCTGACAACACTCAAATAATTATAACATCTTCTTCATTCAGCATGTGACATAATGCTTTTGCTTCTTCAACAGCATTTAGCTAACTGCGGGGGTAAATGCTGATACCGACTCCAATAACCCGTGGTAGTAGACTCTAGATCATATAATACTATATATGATCTAGGTAGTAGACGCAGGACCCAAAAAAAAAATCCGATGCGTATCGTCCGTCCGATGACGATTAGCCTGAGTCCATATGTATACGTGATCACGGATATCCGTATACGTGAAACGAACACACTGAATTTTGCCCATCCACATAGGGCTTCCGTGATGTGCATCCGTATGTTTTGCCATGCGCATCGAGTTCTTTTTCATTTATTTTTATTTACATTTATAATAGCTTTTATTGGTAGTTTCTGCGCTAGTTTTGCTAATTTTTTAAAGTAGGTACCCTAAAAATTAACTCAGAAACCTCTCTTAATTTACTTACGAGTGTTATATGCAAGAATTTAATCTAAATAGTTTTCACAAACAGAATGAGTAAACCAACCGCAATATCCACATTTATACTGAGAATCTTCCATTTTTATATTATTTATTTATCATTTTATCAAGTAAACTTTAAGCAACTACAAAAATTATTAAATTATCTCTCTCTGTCACTCAGCCGCAACCATTCGCACTTAAACGGATATGTATACCGAAAAAGTTAAAATCAACCAACTCTCATCCGGTTTGACCTCGGCGGAGAGTCAAGTCGCTCTCCTGATATGCAATTGGATATTGATAGTCACGTGGGTACAACGGATCCGTATATGCGTGTGGACTCAGGCTTAGTGGATGCGTACCTTTCTACCTTTAGGCCTTACTTACTTATACATTTATTATCCACAGTTACAATTATAATGGCATACTAAGATATAGAGATCGCGTTTATACGAAGCTAGTGCCGCCGTTCACGCTTGCAAGCGTGATTTGCAGGGGTGCATCACTGTCACGCCTGGGGCTAATCTAGCCTATCTTCTAAAACCTAGTTGTGTGCCGTTCGATATCGCTGCAGTATACTTTCCCGGGTTACTTACCCTTTAAGCCTAAACTAGTAGAGCATTGCCAAAAGGCTAACGTAATGATGACTTGTTTTGAGTGATGAAATATGTGATGGCTTTGAACAGAGGAAAATACCACACGAAAAAACCTCTTTCATGTTTCTTTGGTCTGTTGGCCAGAGGCATGTAAATGCCCTATTGTGAGGGGTGGGTAGCTGGAAATTGCATATTGGGCGTTGCCCGTTCAATCAAGGAACAAACGGGAGGCGAGCTTCTCCAAGTTCGCCTTCCAGCGGAGCACGCAGGACAACCAGTCAGTGAGTCTGTGTCTGAGTTCGTCGGTTATTTTGTTATTCAGGTGGTCTCGGATCTTGATAGAAGAGCGACGTTGCTCTGTATATGGACCCGTGTTTTGGTTTGTTCTGTGGGTCATAGCGTACGTTGGCCATGCTTGCCGTCAGTGGCGAGCCGCGTATACCAGAATCATAGAGCTTGCAGGATACCTTGTCTATGTACTCCTCGACAGTGTCAAGGTTTGACCATGAGTGCAAATCCATGATTCTAGTATAGCGATTTGCCGAAAAGGCAGCTCTAAGGTAACGGTTTTGCATAACCTGCAGCGCCTTTTTGTACGTATTTGCCACAGAACACCATACAGGGGCCCCATACAATAACGTCGGCCTGACTATGACACAGTATATGCTGACTTTGTTATCAGGGCTCAAGAAGGATCTTGGCCTGATTAGCATATTTAGGCTTCTCTGAGCAATGGCGTTTTTCCTGCGAATTTCAGTCATGTGCCCTGTAAAGTTCTTTCGTTTGTCGAATACTATACCCAAGTATTTTACTTTTTCTTTAACGTCTACTGTGATGTCGTGTATTGTTAATGGCGTGATGTCTAAGTTAGTTCTCTTTTTAGTTAGTAAGGTTAGTTCTGTCTTTGGGACGTTCAAGTTTATTTTCCATCTCGCATAATATGGGAGCAGGATGTCAAGGTGTTCTAGGAGTTTAATTTTGGCTGCCTGCGCGATTTGGGATTGCGAGTAAACAGGGCCTATTTTACCACTAGGCCTACTAGGCCCGTGCCTAGGGCCCACAATATCAAAGGGCCCGAAACGGCGAGCATAAAATCATAAAAAAATGCAAAAACAATAATGCTACTATAAGAAATGCGATTTCATAATATACAATAAGAGCCTTTTTTTATTTCACAATCCTAATTTGCAAAGCGTAGCGCTGCGGCACGCAAGAAAAAGAATACTCTCGAAAAGTGCTATTAAGGGTAGTTGCAGCTATTAAATTTTTATCAAAAAATGGTTTAGCATTTTATGGTTCCACGACGAAACTTTTTACCAAGGAAAATGGTAATTTTTTAAGCTCGTGAGTTTGAGTTTGACCCATTTTTAGCTGGACATCTCCAAAAATATGGCAATCCTAGAAGTGGACATGTTAGTTATCTTTCATCAGCCATTTGCAGTGAATTTATTAATCTCCTTGCAAAAGAAGTATCAAAGGAATTACAAACGGCCAAATATTTTGCGATTATAGTAGACTCAACACCAGACGTTTCTCATATCGATCAATTAACTCTTATTATAAGATAGGTTTTACCTAATGGCTAGCCAGTAAGCCAGTAGAAAGATTTTTAGGCTTTTTGCCAATTTTTTCTCATTCTGCCGAAAGCCTATCACATGCTTTACAGAATAAATTGGAAGATCTCATTATCAATATAAAATACTGTAGAGGCCAAAGTTATGACAATGCCGCTAATATGTCTGGCAAATCTAACGGATTGCAGGCAAAAATTAAGGAAAAGTCGAAAAGTGCCCACTTTTACCATGTTCCAGCCATTCTTTAAATTTAGTAGGTAATAGTGCTGCTAAAAGTTGTTCAGAAGCAGCTAGATATTTTGAAAATGTACAATGTTTATACAATTTTTTTTCGGCATTTACTCATAGATGGAATGTACTTAAAAAATGCCTAGAAATGTTAAATCCTAAACCGCCAATGGTTAAAAAACTATGCGATACAAGATGGTCGGATAGAGCTGATGCTATAAAATCAATTGCACTTGGTTTTAATGAAATAAAATTAGCGTTAAAAGAGTTGAATGAAGATCCTCATCAAAAACAATTAACCAGAACAAAAGCAGGAGAAAACAGAGATATTTGAATTTAATTTCATGACAGTGATTTGGAAAAGAATTTTGGACAGAATAAATGCCACTAGCAAATCAACTGCTCGTCAAAAAAAACGACGCACCTAGTTTTTTGGACAATATTTGAAAGCTCGTTATTGGAAACCTACTGAACCGATTTTAAAAAACTTTGGAAATTCTGAATAGTTGATTCTTTGGTTCTTATGTCTAATTTTTGGAATAAGATAATTTGCACCTAACATATACTACAGGGTGTTAAAGAAAGAGATGTTTTTTTTACAAAACTTCAAGTTATCCCCATTTATGGGGTAGTTTAGATTGATAGTCGTAATACCTCTCTTCACTTACAGTTAGGTAATACCTCGGGACGTTTTTGAGATTTTGTGGATATCTTGGCTAACTACGATTATATGGCAATTTTTCGAAAATCGTCGATATTTTCCAGTTTAGTCCCAACAATGAGCAAACTACGGAAGGTATCGACGAATTGTGAACACGGCGTCTTACGGTAGGTCATATGCTACCAGTTTATGTACGTTACGTGATCCAGTAAACCAGAAAGTTCAAATTATGGGATATGTTTTACACAAAATATTTTTTTTTTTTGAAAATTCAAAATAGAAATTCAAACCAAAGAAAATTATACTTGTAAACTTAAAATGCGGCCTTAATACCATGGATTATTAAGAATGGGGTATTTTCTCGAAACGGTTTTTAATTTTTGGTGATAAATCAGTCAGTTGTCAAAATATGGCAACATAAGGATATTACTTCGTGTAACGTTACCATAAATATGCAAACGAGTTTTTGTCTCTTACAGCCGTTCAAATTACACTCGAAATTACCTTCGAATATACCGGGTGATTGAAAAAGTAAAATAGTAATAAATGAATTAATTTTTTAACAGAGGATCCTAATTAAGTACCCACCTATCATTTCAATTCTTAGGTATTCTAGGGACCATTTAGTAATATTCGTGCAATATTTTGTGTAAAACATATCCCTTAATCTGAACTTTCGGGTTTTATGGATCACGTAACGTACATAAACTGGTAGCATATGACCTACCGTAAGACGTCGTGTTCACAATTCATGGATACCTCCGTAGTTTGTTCATTATTGGGACTAAACTGGAAAATAACGACAATTTTCGAAAAATTGCCATATAATCGTAGTTAGCCAAGATATCCACAAAATCTCAAATACGTCCCGAAGTATTACCTAACTGTAAGTAAAGAGAGGTATTACGACTATCAATCTCAACTACCCCATGAATGGGGATAACTTGAAATTTTGTAAAAAAAACATCTCTTTCTTTAACACCTTGTAGTATATGTTAGGTGCAAAATATCTTATTACAAAAATTAGACGTAAGAGCCAAAGAATCAACTATTCAGAATTTCCAAAGTTTTTTAAAATCGGTTGAGTAGGTTTCCAATAACGAGCTCTCAAATATTGTCCAAAAAACTAGGTGCGTCGTTTTTTTTGACGAGCAGTTTCTTTACAAAACACTGAAGCAAATTTAACTGCCGCTTGTACACTATATAATGGTATAATTGAATTTATAAAGGATTTCAGAGAAAAGTTTGCAATTTTTAATTTTATTCTTTCAAATGTTGAAATATTGTTATTATTATATTTAACAATTCCTATTAGCAATGCATCGGGTGAAAGATCCTTTTCTACTTTAAAACGAGTCAAATCTTATTTAAGAAACTCATTAAATGAAGAGAATCTTGTATCCTTAGCTGTTTTAAATGTCCAAAACGATATTTTGGATAAATTAAACATAGATGGGATAACCAATAAATTCTCCGAAAAAAAAGTAAGGAAGAAAATTTAGACAATTGCCTATCTAAAGTCCATTCAAGGCTATTGCGCTGTTACGTCAGAGTTTCTGACGTCAAAAGAAAAGATCCGTACGTCTTAGATAGACTCGTACGTTATTTTTTACACTAGCCAAAAGATGTCTCTGTACCTGTTTTCTATTCCGGAGCACGTTCCGTTTTTATCAATTTTACATACTTATGACAATATTGTTTTAAACGTCTGGGCATCTGAATAATACTTAGTTCGTTTAATTTAAAATAATAATATGCGTCTAAAATCCGTTTAAAAACGATTTTAAATGGCAAAATTGTACAAAAATCCGAAAATTCGGACTTTTTTAGGACGGCTTCGGACGAATTTGTCGTGGATTTTGAAGCGAAAATTCATTTTTAATTCAACCGTCCATTAAAATTAAGCTGTGCTATGGATCCAAATACACTGCGAATATAATAATTAAAAAATAATACTTCTGACGGTTCGTTTAATTTAAAATATGCTTTTTTATCGTCTAAAATCCATTTGAAACGATTTTAAATTGCAAAATTGTATTTAATACCGCCCTAGCGGCTAGAATTGGTTTGCGCATTTCCGTCTCATTTGCCGAGATTTGTCCTCATATCGTAAGATGTTTACACATCAAAAATATATTTTTTCTAGAGATATCATTTTTTAGTATTATCAAATAAATTAAAAAAATATTACTTACATTGTGCACAGCTTTCCAGGGTAAAAGTGGCCTACCAGCATCTTTTTCACGTGTGAAATAATGCACTAATTTTAAAATGAATGCTTGCTCTTTCTCACTGAACCAGTGGGGCATCTCAAAACGATTTTTATTAGCAATTATTAGAGTAAAAGACAAACCAACTACCAACAAATCAATAAATGAATTAAATCTGTTATTTTCGTTATGATATTTTGACATTGACGCAAATGGATGTCAAAGATTTCAATTTGACGGACCAATTTAGTACATACGTTCATTGCATAAAGAAAGATGGAATGATATGACGTAACAGCGCAATAGACTTGAACGGACTTTAGTTATTAAAAACGTTATTAAATCATAAATACTTGGGTTTTTTTATTTCTTATTAGTCATGCTTAACTTTTGAATGAAAATTTTTGTTTTGTTATTTGTTTTATCTATCTAATTATCTAAATATATTTATTTTTTTCATTTTATTTTGTTTTTTACATGGACGTCCTCATAACAAAAATTAAAACAGAATCTTTAAGCCTATTGGTTACATTGCAATATACGGAGCAAGACAGGGCCCGAAAATTTGATGGTGCCTAGGGCCCAACTCAGTTGAAAATAGGCCCTGCGAGTAAATTGCCGTGTCATCGACGTAGAGCACTAAGGAAGTGTTTGGAGAGGAGGGGATGACTGCTATATAGTAGTTAAATAGCTGTGGGGACAATACGGTGCCCTGCGGGACACCGGCTTTTAACGGCCTAACAGACGAATTTGTCCTGTTTATGCGTACTGAGAGGGTGCGCCCGGCAAGGTATGACTGGACCAGAGCTGTCAGATACAACGGAAAGCCAAGCTCCACATGCATCTTGTACAGCAGGCCGTCATGCCACACCCTGTCGCACGCCCTCTCTATGTCCAGGAGAATGAGCGCAGTGCTTTGGCCTCGATTGAAGCCCTGAACAGTGTCATGTGCAATTTTAGCTGCCGGCATGGCGGTGTTATGCCTAGCCCTGAAGCCAAACTGCTCCATGGGGAGCACACCGAGTCCATCGGCTGCGCCACTTATCCTGGACAAAAGTAGCTTCTCTGCCACCTTTGCCATGGTGGGAAGCAGGGAAATCGGTCTGTAAGAACCGGTTTGCCTGGGATCTTTGCCTGGCTTGTGGATCATTATGATCTCGGCATGTTTCCAAGAGGATGGGAAATGCTGTAGGCGAATGATGGCGTTTACAATGTGCATGAAATGAATGATGGATTTCTTCGGAAGATTCCGAAGAGTTAAATAGAGCAACGTATTGTTTCCAGGAGCTTTGTTTCGTGGCAAACGATTTAGTAAGGCCCCGATCTCCCCCGGGGTGACAAGCAGCTTTGTCACCACCGACGGTGGGATGGGATACTTCTGCGATTTTAATTTGGATGCAATGTTTGAAATGCTTGCGTGGGCAGGGGTGGTATCAGGCGTGGTAGCTTCTCCAAGAAATCAGCGAAGGCCTCTGTTTTACCTTCTTCGGTTATCATATCATTGCCGTTGTGCTGTATAGCTGGCATGGCTGCAGCGGCTCCTCTGATTTTCCTGGCCAGGCTCCAAAGGGAGCCGTCCTGCGGACTTAGAGAATTTACGTATTGCATCCATTTGAACGACCTGTACTCGCTAATTTGATTTTTAATATTGTTTGTTAATTCATTTATGTGTATATGGTCGATTCTCGCGCGATATCTTTGCCATCTACGTCTGATGGCGTTTCGTGCCCTTATTTGGATAAGGATGTGATCTGGGAGGGAGTCTGCAGGGCGCTCTTTCCTAACAGAGTGAACTAGTGTGTCACGGACACGCTGGATGTTTGAGGTAAATGATTGGACTTGCGCCTCTAGTTCCTGGATGTTATCTATTTGGCTGGGAACCACCGTTACTTCATTAAGCCTACGCCTGAACTCTCCCCAATCGAGATTCCTGTATGAAATTTTGATTTCACAGGTCTCTGGCAGCCTTGGTTCAAGGCAAATCACGATTGGGAAGTGATCAGAGTTCAGGTCATTTATCGCCCGAAGCGGCGGGACGTCAGCAACATCCAGGTAGAAGGGGGTAGGGGCCCAAGCAGGGTAGAAAGTTGGGATTTCGGAGTGGTGAAAAAGGAGATCTGGGTTATTCTCTATTGCGCGGTACATCATTTGGCCCCTGGCGTTTGTTGCTCTAGCGCCCCACACTACGTGCCGGGCGTTTAGATCGCCAATCCACAGGGACCTCCTGTTGTCCGGGAAGAAAGCCATGAAGTCATCATAGGTAAAGGGAGCGAGCGGAGGAACGTAGGCCCCCGCAATACGCAGACCGTTCTCGGTCTCAATGCAAATGTGTTCTGCTACAAAGCGGATGTCGTGGGCTCTTCTATATGGAATCGATCTACGTACCTTTAGGCCGAAGCGGGATATATTCGCAAGTATGGCTAGAGGGTACAAACGGACGAATCCGCGTGGTTTGTCGATGACAATAAAAATATTATTATTATTATTATTATTATCTATAATAGACGAGACCTTAGTCTAAGGACGAGACGTATAGAAATGAATTATCCCTTCCTTATATTTTATTTAAATGGCGTAGTGTAGAGTAGAAGATTGTGGGATGGCAATGGCATATATACCACTAAACACTAAACGCTAATTAAAATATGGGAATGTGAACTGTTATAGCACATGATATATTGTTTTGTATTTGTTGTATCATGGTTATCGCATATTTTGCGTTATTGCTGTAGTTTCACCGAATATTTGGAAGTAGTAAAGAAGTTGAATTTCAACTGTACATCTCGGGAACTACACCTAAAATAATGGCGGTCAAAAAGTATAGACAAAGAATTGACCGACATCGAATAGCGACAGCGAGGATGAGACTTTTGAAGGTAGTGAGAACGAGCCTGAAGTTGTGTCGGATAATATCTGAGGAAAACGAAATGAGAGTAAATATCAGCGGATCTAAGGTCTAAGATATTTCGATTTGACAAAAACAATGAGCGAGTCTGCAGTCTGCTATTACTCTAGACACTGATGTGTAAGCATATCCTATATCGACATGCACAAATATTTGAGCAGCCCTCTTGACTTGTCTTGTCTCATTTATGGCTCTGCTGCAAGGCAATTGCCAGCCCAATTTGTTAGAAATCCCACTTTGTCTGGTTCTGGACCATGCAGGAACCTCTGAAATGTCACTATTCTACAAATTTTCTTGTTTCTGCTAGCTTTTGACTGTAGTTATTGGTAAGTTCGACTTTTCTAATCTATGGCTAATAGCGGAGGAGAAGATTAGTAACACAACAAAAGGAAAATCGTCCACACAAATGCACTACAACAAGCTGGATTCTTTGGAAAGGTCAAGGTAATAGGAAAGCTGAGCTTCATATTTTAATTTTATTAGTACTTATGAGTCGCATTATTACCTCTATTGTTTCATTATCTGGAAGAGACAAAATGTCATACGTTGTCAATGGAGATGTTTTCTTTTTTACCACGAAAAAATTATGCATGTCTAGACCAGGAATCATATTTATGGGACACTCGAAAAATATATGGTCTAAGTCGTCCATAATGCCACAATCACATAAAAGACTATCTTTCATGATAATTTGGTAAAGGTGTGAGTTAGTCAAGCAATGACCTGTACGCAATCGAATAATTGTAGTTATATGTCTCCTATCTTTATACTTTAAGTTACCAAACCATTTTTTGATAGGAAATGAAGGCTGTACTCTAGCATATCTACTATGTTTGGTAGTGGTCAATATTTTCCACTTATCTCTAAATACATTTAAAATTTCTTGTTTTAATAAGTTAAGAATATCCTGTATATCATGCTCAAGCCCTCGTAAAATCACTGTGCATGGTTATGATGTCATAGCCCTTTACACATTTCCGTCCCCATCCGCTTGAACATTTGCGAGCCATTTGCCCAGATTACTCCCATACCGCCGCGTAAGATGTTTACACATCAAAAACAAGCCGAAAAATGTATTTTGTTGGAATTTGGAATTACAGGTTTATCAGTGCGAACAGCCCCAGTGCTGAAAAGAAAAATATTCATTAAGTATAACTAAAATGAAATCGGGAACGCTGCTGTTACTCCGGGGTTGCTTCAAGTGTCTTCAAGTTCTAGTGTCTTCAAGTGCGCTAGGCACCGACACTAGAACCTTTGTTTATACTTTCTTATAAAGACAATGCTAGAACATTACTTCTTATAAAGACAATGACGTTACCGTTGTTTGAATAAAAGTTCAAACAACGACGTTACTAAGCAGAGCGAGTAAATTCGGTAGCACGCCAAGTGCGTGGACTTGGAAAGCAGCTATGATTGACGTGTTGTCATTTGTCCCACTCTCATGTCATGTCAATGCCGTCATTCATACCGTCATTGTCATTGTCGTCATAAAATATTTGACATTCGTTTTCCTCTGGAAAATATATTTTTCATCAAACTATTTTAAAAGGTAATGGAATTCTAAGAGTAATAATTTTAGGAATTTATAGTATATTCAATCCAAAGTAAGTATCTATATTCGATACCGCAGTTTCTTTGCATAATTAACTATAAGGCCAAATTTGCGAAGTGCACATTATTGGTGCATGTCATCAGTGGCTAAAATTTGTACATAAGATTCGATAAAAACAGATTTAAGTATTTATATTTTCAGTTTGGCTTCAAACTGTTGCTGACTTATTTAAAACGTATATAATATGTACAAGTGGTTTACAAGAAACATCTGTCCTAAGTTTTTTTTTTATCTTGGTGTGACTGTAGCTTACATTCTCTCTTTCGACTGAGGTTGAAAGGTTTGGGTATAACTTTCGCACTAAGCTTAACATACCCCTTTTTTTTGTGGTATCCAGACCGTGGAACAGCTACGTATGATCCCAAGTGTAGTCTGCTAGTTTTTAATGATGAGAAAGATATAATAATTATAGATCTTGATAATCTGTGTGATGTTCATCTGCCTATATCTAAGAATTATTTGAACTAAAAATCTGTGCATGTTGCATAGGGGCTTTCGATCAGAATATATAAAAACCTATTATTATTGAGACAGAATTAAGTACATAATATTCTCTTTTGGGATAAGCTTATTTGAATTTTGAATGAATATGGTATTTAAATTTGATATTATTTAAAAATTAGTTTAGTACAACTCATCCTTATCCCTCCCAGTTTATTAAACTTCATTTTCACTAATAAATGGCTTAGAAACATTTGCTTGAGCAGTGCTTATGGATATGGCTCTCCCAAGTCTTTAAAAGTAAGTTGTTAAAGCTCAAAGTGGAGTTTTATTATCGCAACATAAATGTCAAAATTAATTTCATGGTCTAGATGATGACAAAAAATATCTACACCAACTTGTATAGTTAGTGGCGTTAGATTTATCGCCATTTTTAAATATAGGCGATACAAATGATTTCTTCTAGAGATCTGGATATGTACCAGTTGTGCTTGACTAGGTAAAAATATAAGCTAAAAATAAAAGGACATTGTTTCAAAAAATATCACCGATATATCATCAGGACCCACAGACAAATTATCCTTCAAACCGAAAATTGCTTTATAAACGTCAATCACACTAATATCACACTAACCTTTAAAAACATACTTAGGCACATTAAAGTCATAAACATCACAATCCCTATCAAGATACGCAGTAGAAAAAACAATTGAAATAACCCAGGACCACACTTCCATCATCAGATAATTGACTCTGTTATGACATAGATTTAAGAATAATAAATAAGTTGTTCTTTCTCTTCACATACTTCCAAAAATCACTGCTGCTCTGATTAATATAGAGTTCTCAGTATTTGTGATATGTTCTTGATAAGAAATCTCAGATATCTACTTCTTACATTCACGTCGCAAATCCGAAAACTCACTGCAATCATTTGCATTGTTAGACTCTTTAACCCAAACTTATGAGCGGCCTTCTTTTTAAGTATGCATTATTTTAGAGAATCATTAAACCATGGTGGAAATACAGGCATTTTCGATATTCTTCTTAGAACATAAATTTCAAAGGCACAATAAACTATTATATTTATTTATTTATAACGTTCTTTATTGACATAAATATCCAAGGACCATTGACCGAAGTCTTTCAGTAGGGTCTTAACTGATCCACTGTGGCGAATGATGATATGTCCTGAGATGACCGCAACTATTATAAAAAGACATGTGTTATAATATTGTATGTATTGATGTCAGCCGAATCAAGCACCCGAGTCCAGACAAAGGTGCCAAGAAAAGTATTTATTACACACTAATTACCATGTTTAAATTAAAAAAACTCAAGAAAAGGATCTAGGCACTCAGTCAGCCGACCACCAATACAAATGCCAAATGATAGAGCGGAGTGGTAACTGTCAAGAGGCAGTAAAGGTTCAGCAATGCAGTAATGACACAACCTGAAGTCATATGGTTAAAGTTAAATCCAAATACTCACCAAAGGGATTATATATTGTGTTTTTCTGAGAAGTTGAAATATGCAAAAAAATCTGAAAGGGCTCTACCCCTGTAGTGACAGACCAGCAACCAACCACTTTAGTACCATATACATCATTTTCCCATTTTGCTTCTGCAATATTAACCAACTCTTGTTTGCTGGTTCTCGATAATCATTTAAGATTTGATTCGCATATTATGGGGCTGACAAAAAAAAGTGCTTCCAGATGATATGCAGTGCGTGTGGTATCGAGAGAGATTGGTGGTTCTCTGGCTAGGAAGGTGTCCAATTCTTTAGTGGAGTCGCATTTAAGGTATGGAATTGTGTTTTGGGGGAATACATACAATTGTTTGATGCACTCATTGTTTGTTTTGCCGAAAAGAGCAGTGAGTACATCTATAAAGTAAATGGTAGGGAATCAAGTTGGCCGTTATTCAAATCCAAAAAAATTCTAGCATTGTCATCATTGTTTGTTCTGGAAACAGCTTGTATGATGTATAATCGTAGGAATAACCTGCCCGGGCCTAGTCACTCTTATACTACTGGGCAAACACAAGACCTTCACTTGCCTATACCTACTTCGGCCCTAGTGAAGAATTCAATTGTATATGAAAGCCGTAAAATATATAATCACCTTCCTGATAATTTAAAGGCTTGCCCTACGTCTGTAAAGAGGTTATTGGTGGAGAGAGCTTATTACGATTTGGGTGAATACTTTAATGACCGCTTTTAATCTATTTGTATTTAATTTATGTGTATTTTTGAGCGACCTTGTTCTGTATATTTGTATCTTATCTTATCTTATTTTATTGTATTCTTTTGTATTGTATTCTATTGTATTTCATTTTTATTTGGAAAATAATGTTTATTGTGGTTTTAGACATTGACTCTGTTTTGCAAAGACTTTTTTTTTGTATACTTGCATACAATTGAAGAGCTTTGTTAACAAGATTTATCTTACTAATAATAAAGCATAATTGACTTTGACTTTGACTTGACAGGTATTCATTTGGCCATAGTATTATTAATAAATGTGATGGCACTTTAATCTATGTGAAGAATGATATTCTCTGTACTGTTGATATAGTCTGTGTCAATGGTAGTAGATTTTTTTAGAGTAAATAAATAAATAAATAATCATCTTTATTTCAAAATTATGTTAAGAAAACACTATAGGATACAATCCACAAATATCCCCCAACACAAACGAAATAGCGTTAAAATAGTAACAATTTTCAGCTATTAATATCCCTTAGGTTCTGAAAGAAATCATTAATTCTATATGGCTCCAGGAAAATTAGCAAATGCTTAACTGACTTTTTAAATAGTTTCTGGCTTGACATACTTTTTATGTTGTTGGGCAAATGGTTAAAGAATCTACGGCACATATAATAAGGATTCCCTTCAGATAGCGTTAGTCTATGAATTGGATAGTCAATATTTAAGGTTCTAGTGTTATGTGAATGATATGTTTGCACTTCAAAAAGTGCTCGGTATTTAAAAAAGAACATCAGTGACTCATATATATATAAAGCATACACTGTCATGATACCCTCACTCTTGAAAATGCCTCTGCAGCTTTCTCTAAATTGCATTTTTTTAATTAATCTTAATACTCGTTTTTGAACTACAAACACTTTTTCAACTAAAGCACTTTTTCCCCAAAATATTATGCCATACTTAGTCACAGATTCAAAGTTAGCAAAATACATTATTTTTTGTGATTTTTCATTTAGATATCTACCAGCCACTCTTAATCCATAACAACAGAATTTAACTTGGCTATTAATTTAATGACATGGTCGGACCAATCCAAAAATTCGTCCACAGAGACCCCTAACATTTTTATATTTTCAACAATATCTAGTTGCTCATTATCTAGCAATATGTGAGGAGGTATTTCTATTCGACACTGCTTTGTTTTAAACACAATAACATTGGTTTTGTCTTTATTTAAAACCAGTTTATTTGAGCTAAACCAATCACTTGCTTTAGTTATTAGATCTCCACCTTTATTGACAAGATTCTTTATATTATTGCTACCTACAATCATGTGCGTATCATCAGCGTAACAGGTTATTTGATTTTTTGTATGATTCCCTATTGAGTACAAATCATTTACAAATATTATAAACAAAATAGGACCAGCAATACTCCCCTGAGCAATGCCTAATTTATTCTCTTCAATGTCAGACACATACGTACGACCATTCTTAATTATTTTGACACATTGTCTTCTTTCAGATAAGTAAGACTCAAACCACCTCAGTGCGCTTCCTCTCACACCATACAATTCCAATTTTTTAATCAACAGCTCCTTGTCAATACAATCATAGGCCTTTGATAAATCCAGACAGACTCCCATAGCAAGACCTTGCCCCTCCAAATAATCGACTACTGCCTTGGTAAACTGAAAAATTGCCGTTTGAGTGGATTTACCAGTTGTGTAACCATGTTGATGAGCATTAAGCAAATTGCATTTGTTAAAAAAATCCAGTAATCTCTTACACATTGCTAGTTCAAATAATTTTGAAAAACTTTGCAATAAGCTTATGGGCCTATAGTTCTCAATCTGCTCTGGATTACCTTTCTTATATAACGGTTTAATTAACGCTAATTTTAACTGATCTGGAAAAGTCCCTTTTTTAAAAGAGCTGTTGATCAAAAAACACAGCACATCCTTCACACAAGGTACAGCCATTTTAACAATGCACGTCGGTATCATGTCAGTTCCACTGCTAAACTTATTTTTTAGTTGCTGTGCAATCTCGCATAACTCTGCCGGGGATAGTGGTTTTAAAAACATTGATTCATTATTTGAAATTATATTATGCTGAAACGGTCTAAACCTTATGTTACTAACTATCTCTGGTGCAATGGACAGAAAGTATGCACTGAAACGACCAGTCACCTCATTTGGATCTCCATCTATGCCAATATCAGGCTTTTTATTATTTTTTCCTAAAATTTCATTGCAAATTGCCCACATACATTTTGTTTTGTTATCCGAAAGCCTAATTTTATTGTCATATATCTCTGCTCGTACTGCTCTCAGTAAATTATCATACTCCTTTTTCACAACCCTATACTGATTCTTAAACCTAACATCTCGTTTGGATAGTGTGAGCAAAATATCTAGCCTGTTTTTACATTCTCTGACTTGATCGTTATCCTTGTACACTCTCTTTCTGTTGCTGTTGAGTAACAGTGTCAAAGGGCAACGTTTCTATTGGGGTCGTTGGGCACAGATCCAGACAGATATGTCGAGGATCTAGAAACTTTGTTGTCACAGAATGACTCGCAAAGATGTACAGTCGAGGTTTTTTGTGGAGATATTAACATTAATTTGCTCGACACAACATCTAAAACTGTAAATAACTACATAAATTGCCTGAATGCTTACGGGTACATGCAAAAAATAAATAAACCAACTAGAGTTGAAAATACCTCAAAAACATGCATTGACCACTTTTTTATGCGTGGAAAACAAAACTGTAAATCGGCTATTATTAATAGTGGTCTGACAGACCACTTTCCTATTTTACTTGCAGTCAATTTAAACGATCACACTGAAAATAATAAAAATAAATATATAAATAAAACCGACTATAACATTTTAAAAACACTTTTAGAAGGGCAGAGCTGGGGAGAGATGTATAGTGCTGGAGACCCTGATGACATTGCAAATAAATTTGTTAGTATATTGCAGGACTGTATAAGTAGAGCAACTAAAACTTTTAAAATCTCAAATAAAAATTTACGAATAAAACCTTGGGTCACAAAAGCTGTACTAACATCAATTCGCCAAAGGGACAAACTTGAAAAAATCTCTGCAAAAGATCCTAGTAGTATGATTGCTTTGAATAGTTTTAAGCAGTATCGTAACAATTTGACTAGGATTATTAGGCAAGCTAAAAACTGGTATTATAAGAATCAGCTTGAAATGAGCACGAATGATCCTAAAAAAACATGTTCAGTAATAAGGGAAGCAACAAATGATGGCTGTGATCATATTGATATAAAAGTTATAAATGGGTCCTCAGGAAGTGACTTAACAGAACCCAGAGAAATTGCAAATAAATTTAACATTTTTTTCTGTAATGTGGGAAGAAACCTGGCGGCTAAAATTCCTAGTGGGGCTCCAAATCAAGGGTTTAAAGGTCAAATAAATGATAGCGCCATTTTTCTTAGGAAGGTCACAGATCTTGATATAGCCGAAGCAATACATTCTTTTAAAAATACCAATTCCTCAGGTGAGGATGGTATTACCCCATATATATTAAAATATTTTAACACACAACTCATCTCTCCACTAAAATACTTAGTTAATTCTATATTTACTACAGGGATCTTCCCAAAAAAATTTAAAACTTCGGTTGTAATACCCCTACATAAAGCTGGAAATAAAATAAAAATAAAAATGATAAAAACAATTACAGACCAATTGCCTTAACCAGTAGTATCTCGAAGGTTCTGGAAAAATGTATTAAAAAAAGATTATGTTGCTTTCTGGAAAAATTTAAAATCGTTTCTACAAGCCAGTATGGCTTTAAGGAAAAAATGTCTACTGAAAATGCTATTATGGAGGTCACCAATTTCATAATTAGTAGCTTTGAAACGAGCCTCAAGCCACTAGTAATATTCCTAGATTTGTCTAAAGCGTTCGATACTGTGGCACACCAGATTCTACTAGAGAGGTTGGAATTAGAGGAGTTGCCTTGCAGTTGTTTAAGTCTTATTTGATGGAAAGAACTCAAAGAGTCGAAATAGGTACCACCTTTAGTGATTTAGAAGAAGTGGATTTTGGTGTGCCACAGGGGACCGTGCTTGGACCAATACTGTTCTCTATTTATGTAAATGGTATTTTTGATGTCATAGATCAGGCCCGGGTTGTTAGTTTTGCGGATGATACTGCTATCCTTGTTAGGGATGAGACTTGGGACTTGACATTTGTTAAGGCTGAGAATGCTCTTGCTAAAGCAAAATCGTGGTTTGATCATAGTTTACTTACAGTTAATATAGATAAGTCTATCTTTGTGCCCTTCTCTATCAATGTTGGGGGTTTACCCGCCCGTGACTGTTTGACTATTCATTCATCAAATTGTAATAGGAATACTCCCCACTGTGACTGCGAGTGGAGGCTGGTATTTTTTTTGACCAATTTCTTCGATGGGATACTCACTGTGAGTATGTCACGAGCAAGTTGCGTAAGCTGATATATAAATTCTACCAGCTCCGGCAGATATTGAGTCTGAAAGTTATAAAATGCATCTATCTTGCACTTGTGGAATCAGTACTAAATTATGCAGTAGTTTCGTGGGGTGCAGCCTCCAAAACCTACTTAAACTCGGTAATAATTACACAGAAATATCTTATAAAAATAATTTTATTCAAACATAAACTTTTTTCAACCGATTTGTTATTTAGGGGATCAGGATTTTTAAATATTAGACAATTATACCTAAAAAGTGTAATGAGGTACTCGCTAAAAAATGACACATTTTTTAAATATGTTTGCTACTCAATAAATACAAGATCAGTTAGTAATAAAAACCTTGAAATACCTAGGCTTAAAAATGCAATTTCTCAAAGGTACCAATGTTTTGTGGCTCCAAAAATTTGGAATATGCTGCCAACCAATATAAAAAACAAAATAATGTCAAGCAATATTATTAACAAAAAGGTTGAGTGGATAATAAACTGGATAAAGGATCACTATACTGACATTGGCAACATGTTTCAATGGCTTTGAAGTGTCAACTTGGCAGTCTTTGTTTTCTTCGTTTTATTGGGTGTTGTATGACTGATTAAAATAAGAGTAAAATTATTGACCAATGTGCACACACAAGCCCGCCTGGGGCTCATTGTGCATAATTTGCATATAAATTTAACTGTTTCATTATTTGATTGTCTGATGTGTTAATTAATTATAATTTCATTGTATGATTGTAAAAAAAGAGAAATAAGTTGTTTTGTATTTAACATGTATATATTTGTAGCAAAGAATTGTACGTAATTTTGAAACATGTATGTAATATTGAAATGAAATGATAAATAAATAAATAAAATAAAATATAATGCCGACATTGCACTGTTTAGTGCATTATCGGCACATTTGGCTGTTATTAACTGTTGTTCAGTATCTTTAACAACAGGTTTCCTTATGCTTGTCAACTCATATTTCTGGAAGTTAATGAATTCTCGTTGCATTTGATATATTCTTTCATCAAAGCTGTTCTGAATTTCCTTAAATTATTCATCATAATCTCTGATTAAAACTTGCTACTTTTTATGGAAGGTAGTCTCAAAATACGTTTTTATGTCATGGAGCGATTCAGAAATACTATCATTTGAGTTTTGCTTTGCAATCCCCTAACTGCTTGAATTCAGTTCTCACCAGCAAACGGCAGAGTTTGCTTTTCAAGACGAGTTACTTGCGCTTCTGAGGTAGATGATTTTGCGCAGGTTGGACAATCTTGTTACTGAATTTCCTTATATGAAAGATCTTTTTTACATTTTGAGCAGCATGACACTTCAGAACTTGGAAAAACAGATCACTCTAGCACACTGTATTCAGAAAACACCCAGTTTTATCTGATTTGAGATTAAACTGAGTTGGCGGAAATATCTCAGAACATGTGAATACTATCAAAATGTTTAGAGTTTAAGATTTTTGGAGGCGATATGTGAACAATCCTCATCACAGCACCACACACAAACTGTACCATGATAAACCGCAGCTATTATATCTCACACTAACAAGCCAAAAATACACCATTCTGCAGGAGCCAAATATAAACAAACACCATGACAATACAGGTTATGTATGGTATATGGCAATTCTAATTTGTAGGTGTTGCAAAGGATTGCAAGACAAGTACTCATACTTATGAAAATATTTTACTTCTACATAATGAATAATTAATTTTTGGATTCATCTTTATGGATTGGCAGAATAAAAGTCAGGCACTTCACATTTTTTAGCTGATCTTGGAAGCAACTTGTTTCCCTTTCTATCAAAATGAAGCTCCTCTAACTCTGATTAGTGGTTTGGAGTCTCTATATACTATTTTTCTTTTGAATATAGCCTAGTTCTTATAAATAAATGAAATATAACTATTACTATTTCGTAGATTTATTTATTCAAACTAATAGGTCAAAAAAAGGTTCTGGTATTTATTTGAAACAGAGCGTACTATAAATTTCCATAAGGCATTATGCCACAATTTAGTTTTTAAAACTATATTGTTCTTACATTAAATCCCTGTTGAATATAGTATAGTGATCTAGTGGGAGTAATTTATATAAATAAGATAGAAATAATTCTTAGATATGGCTTTTAAGACGGAACTTTTTGTAATCATGTCTGCTTGATTTAATATCTTCAGTATTGAGTATTTTTTATGCAGGATTGCTTTGGTTTGTTTCCTATGAAAATCGTTGCACACCAATAACATATTTAAATTATCGTCATACATTTAAGATGTATTTATTGCGATAACAGTAAGTAAGTAACTTTTATATACAAATCAATATTTCTAAAGATAAACTAAAAATGCAATTTTATTTTTTACTTACCTTGCTTGCTATGATTAATATTTTGTAAATGGCTGGTCTGCATAAGCCTTTACGTGTTAGATTTACTATGGATCCTAATTTTCAATCAGGGTTAACACATATAAGGGTTATACAATTGGAGAAATTTGGTCATAAATAATAAGATGAACTAAAATTGGTTGTATTTTATTCTACACTATTTTCTATTTAGATAAATAAATAATGAGATATAATAAAGTATTTAAATTTAATAATACAAGAATTTTTAAACATACATGGAAAATAATTATGTAAACTTCCCTCTAAAATTGCGTGTATTTTATTCTACACTATTTTCTATTTTGATAAATAAATAATGAGATATAAGAAGTATTTAAATTTAATGAGACATACAATATAAAAAAAAATAATTTTTAAACATACATGGAAAATAATGATATAACTGGTTGAGATATTTGAATTTTAGCTTTCAATTATATTTCAGATGTCGGGCTCTGGTCATAAACATCGTTACAAGAACACTGCCTTAGACAGTGTGGAATTACGTAGACGTAGAGAAGAGGAAGGGATCCAACTAAGAAAACAGAAAAGAGACCAGCAGTTGAGTAAACGTCGTAACGTAAATGTCAATCAGGTACTAACAGAAGATGATCCTTTACAGGTAATTAGAAAACCTATAGAATAGAATATAATGGGTTTGTAGGCGGGAATTTCGATTTTTATAATTTATTTACTAGTAATAATTTCCAGTTTTCCACCACGATGTCAAAGCAAAATCCTAAAATTAGATGCGCCTTTTGTCAGCGATCTGAAAATCATCAGGAGTGATTATGCTAGTATGTCTAGCGAAATGTGCGGCGAAAGCTAAAATAGTATTTTGCTATTGTGTCTGTCAATTAATGTCTAATGTCTGAGATTCCAAAATACCAACATTGTATTTTACACAATTTTATTAGAATTTTACTTGTTGACTTATTTAGCTTGAGAGTGATATGTCATCCCCTGTAATGCCTGGCATTTCTCAAGATATGGTTCAGGATCTTTATAGTTCAGATCCACTTCATCAACTGGCTGCAACTCAGAAATTCAGAAAATTATTGAGCCGGGAGCCTAATCCTCCTATTGATGAAGTTATTCATACAGGGATTGTGCCTCGATTTGTCGAATTCTTGCAAGATACTACAAATTGTACTTTGCAGGTAGGTACATTTTATAAATTTTTAATCGTTTCACTATACCACGTAGGTGTATTGTTTGATATTGGTACTTATTATTTCCTTAATTTTAGTTTGAAGCTGCTTGGGCTCTTACAAATATTGCTTCTGGGACTTCTCAACAAACTCGGATGGTTATTGAAGCAGGGGCTGTACCTATCTTTATTGCTCTCCTTGGAAGCCAATATGAGGATGTACAGGTAATTTTGATGATATAAACTGTTTTATTTTATATAGTGTGTATATTTTCACTTTAGTGTATTATAGAGGACACAGGAGCAAATCTACAAAACATTTTAACAATTTGGCAGATCTACTCTCTAAAAAAATTACTGCTTAGAGATTTTCAATATTTATGTTAGTTATGTTGCTATTTTCCAGTTTTGTTTTTTGTTAAGCTATCTGACAAATTGCCATTACCTGGGCCTTTCCATGAAATTCACTTAACATCAGGTAGATATATAGAAAATGTCTCCAGGTAATAAGGATATATCTTGGATACAAAGTCGTTAATATCCTTCAATATTCGTAATAAAAAAATTGAGAAATGATGTACGAGTTACAGTTGAAAAAAACCCTGTAGATATAGAAAGCAAAAATTTATTTCTCTTATAGGGAAAGCGCGTCTTAAAAACTATCATTGTATGTAGGATGATTTTATGTCAATCAATCACTTAATCAACATTTATTTGGTTAATTACATGGTTAATGTACACCTAATCTACTACATACACGGCTGTACGGGATTTTCTCACATATTTTGCTACCTACCTACAACGTTTATTTTAACAAATATCGAATAAGAACAAATATAAAATTTAAGGTTTTTCCATAAATTGGCAAGATTTTTTATTAGAGCAAATAGATGAGCTGCACAATGCTGTAAAAAAATATCAATTTGTGTGTTTTAAAATTAACTGTATATGGCTCTTTTATCGGATAGCCGATTTATTACTTATTCCGAATATACTAGATTGTTATCGTTAAATTGAGAAAAACCACATAAAAGTGATGTTTTAGAAAGAGATCGGTATAAAATAATGTGTTAGTCGAAAATAAAACATTGCATCCATCTTATGGCGCAGTTTTCATTATTTCTCGGTTAATTTTGCAGATAGATATGTCAGTGGGAATCAGTAGCGAATGGACTACTCGATAAATGAAATATATATTCTTACAGGACAATATATTTAAAAAACGATAAGTAGATATTTTTTTACAGCTTTGCGGTGCTCATTTATTTATATATTATTTAAGCTGTTACAAAATACCAAGACGTAATTACAGAGTAAGAGTGGTAAGCACTCAACAACAATACCATTACTAAAACTATTGTAACGAATAGGAACAGGGTAGAGGTCTAAATATAAATATATTGATTTCTCTGGTAGCGTTATTGCAGGAACAGATCATTGCAAGGAACAGAACAGAAACATAAGAAAAACATACATATCAAGGATTAATTAGGTGCCCAGACATTAGGATTTGTCATATACGTAACATTTCTCTTTTTTCTTTGGCAGAGGTCTAAATATATCGATATTGATTTGTCTAGTAACGTTATTACTCTCCTGTCACATGTTATTAAAAGGTGACACATCCGGCTCTGTATAAAATATAATAGGATAAGCTATTTTTAATTAATTTTGGAAACCTTATATTTTTACCATTATTAACCGTATTTATTTGTTTATGCCTGCAAACCAAACTTATATACTATAGGATGTAGTTGCAACATCAAGTTCAGCCTTAGATCAGAGTCAATCTGCGCAAATTTCTTTAATTTCGCAAACTGATGTATGAAGAATATCAAAATCAGGGTACTCGTCATATAAATAGTTGCAAAGTTGTAACATGTTAATAAGAGATAAGCAATAATAAATGAAGAGTCCCTCCTTAAACTGACCTTTGCAAAATTGAAAGTTATATCCTGTACAAAAAAAAAACAAAACAGTATCTAAATTTGATATTCAGCGGATAATAAATGAACAAAATACTCTGAGGATGCGTTTTGGAGTGAAGGGTATCAATATTGTATATTTCTGATGTTGACATGTCTGATATGTTCTGAGAATAAATTACGGTGATTTATGAAAAACCTTAGATCTTTTGTATCTAAAGTTTTTAAATATCTAGGTAGGTGACAAAATATACTGGAAAACTACCTTGCGCAATGATTAAAGTCAGAACATCGGAAGTAATTTTCTGTTCAATGATTTACAGGAACAAGCTGTCTGGGCACTTGGAAATATAGCCGGAGACTCTCCAGAATGCAGAGATCATGTTCTTGATTCGGGAATTCTAGTACCATTGTTACAGTAAGTAATTTTGACATTGATAACATTTCCAAACATACTTTTTGTGACTTTTGACTTTTATTTGGGGCATTTAAATTTTAAAATACAATCGCTATTGAACTTTTAAGGGGAAAAAAATTAGTAAGTCTGCTAGTACTCGAGACACTGATATGTAAATATATCCTATATCGACATCATCGACATGAAAATCTAATGTCACCTTAAGCCCCGTGACGCCTGAATATAGGCAACCACTTATTAGGAATTGGTTGCCCATATTCTGGCGTTAGAAAGGACACGTTTTATACTAACGGTTACAGACAGGCTGCAAAACACATTCCCGTCACAGATAGCGCCTGACGTGCGATGTTTAATGTTTAAATTTGCAAGGTTTGCATTAGCATGTCTAATATTACACTTCACGCATAGCCTTCCGCTCGCTTAGCTTGCTACAGGGACGCAACGAACAAAATCTAACTTAAGGCATGCTCAAAATCAAGAAAAAAATACTTTTTACAAATATAACCTCAAGAAAATAAACATAGGATTAAAACTAACCGTAAAAACCATCGCGAGCGAAGCCGCGAGTAAAAGTAAAAGTGTCCTATGTCCTTTACTATACCCTTGAAAATATCTGTACAAAATTTCATGATAAGTGGTTTACGCGTGGAAAATAGGATTAAAACTAATTGTAAAAATGAACGCGAGCGAAACCGCGGCTAAAAGTGTCCTATGTCCTTTACTATACTCTTGAAATTATCTGTACAAAATTTAGTAATGATCGGTTAAGTAGATTACGCGTATAAAATGGGATTAAAACAACAATAATAATCAACGCGAGCGAGGCCGCGGCTAAAAGCTGGAAGTGTCCTATGTTCTTTACTCTAATCTTGAAAATATGTGTACAAAATTTCATGATAAGTAGTTTACGCGTGGAAAATAGAATTATAATTAACCGTAAAAATGAACGCGAGCGTAACCGCGGGTAAAAGCTAAGAGTGTCATATGTCCTTTACTATACTCCTGAAAATATCTGTACAAAATTTCATGATTATCGGTTGAGTAGTTTATGCGTGAAAGCATAAGAAACAATCAACACATTCGCATTTATAATATTAGTTATTCGCATTTATAATATCAGTTAGGATTCTTTAATAATACTTACTGGCAGCCTCAATCGCAGTGGATTAATTCACTGCACAAATTCGACACGAAAATCTAATGCCACCAGGAATAACATCAACCTATGAACACAGCTTAGTACTACCAACTGTTACATGCACTGAAAACACGTAGGTATACAAATATGAAATATTTAACAGCCTTGTTTATCATAGGTTCGTTTAGTTTTTGTTTGTGATGTCCAAAAAATTGTGATAGTTTTTGTTTACTTTGCCAATTCATTTTTATTATTATCTTCAAATAATATTCATAGGGGTGTAACTTTGAAACAAGTAAAAATGAATATACAAGTTTTGCGTTTTTTTTACTTGAAAAGAAGTGTACTTAACGCACCCAAAATTTGAACATAATGATACCGTTATAGGCAAACTTTTTTTTGTTTTAACATTAACAAACTATTAGACCATTTACTCCATACCATTTTATTATATAAATATTCAGGTCATTTGTGTTACGATACACAAATTTTATGACATGCCTTAAGCCATTTTTGTTATATGTGTTTATTAAGTTTTAGAACACATTAATAGTAAAACATGTTTTTAGATTATTGGGAAAATCTACAAGAATAACGATGATAAGAAACGCTGTTTGGGCTTTGTCAAATCTATGCAGAGGAAAGAATCCGCCTCCAGATTTTTCGAAAGTATCACCTTGTCTCCCTATTTTGGCTCGCCTCTTATTTCATACCGATCCAGATGTTCTCTCTGATGCTTGCTGGGCTTTAAGTTATTTGTCTGATGGACCAAATGAGAAAATACAGGTAAACGTTCAATTGTTATAGATATGTTCTCTATTGTTGTGGAGGATTCATGTTTTGGAGACAATTTTTTGCCTATTTCTCCACCTTAGTTTTATTGAGAATTTCTGAATAAGGCCGCTTCAGTTCTGGTCCCAGTGTATAAATTGCACAACTACTAAATCAGTGACTCCAAAGAAGCTGAAAAACCTAAAATAACTTGAAAACAAAGGGCATGCATGAGCTTTTAATTGTTATAATTTCATTTACTAATATTTTTTAAATTTCTGGTTTTTGACAACGCATGCAAGTCGGCCAACTTGGATTGCACAAACTAAATCGAATTTGAAGTCTGTAGACTGAAACCTCTCCATACACACATATTTGCTCGACGATTTTAAAATAAAGTTGTGTTGTGAGTGGTAACACAATGGCGTCCAATGAAACTTTATTAGTTTTAGCTGTCGAATTACATTTTAAAGCATAATCTAAAAAACGACCACGATAGACGAAAGACGTTAAAAAAACGCCAACTTATTCGCATGTAGATACGATTGGAGCCTCAGGATTAGATGAATTACTTGACTTGGAACTTTTTTCTGACGTGTAAATACCATTGTGTATGTTGGCACGTAATATATTGATTGATTGATTGAAATGCTACATATAAAGTAAAGTATATTTCGTGCCAATAATATAAAATTTTACATTCGTCATACATTGTTGAAATTTGGTAAATACTAAAATCTTTCTAAAAAAAGTTACTAATTCTACTGGATACATATTAGAAACACAATGTTAAAAGGAAACAATACAAATACAGTTCTCATACACAAAAGCTTAACCATAATAATTTAAAATACATAGAAGGAAACAACAGTTACTATAGTCAGTATAATATAATAAAATGAAATTGGTTGGAGATTTTAAATGGCTTACTCTCTAAGGTTAAAGCATGATCCTGATGAATCCCTAGGAATTTAACTGAGTCAGTTACCATGACACCAGCCCCTTCAGTGTTCCTTAAAGAGGAAAACATTTCTTCGGTCTTGTCCACATTAAGTTTCAACTTGTTTACGGCAAACCAGTGTTCCAAGCCCAAAACCGCCCCAGCCATCATTCCTTCCAAATCGAGTAAGCTACTACTTCTGCAAAGAGCAGTAGTGTTATCAGCAAATAAGACAACGTTGCAGTCCACTGACTGCAAAATATCATTGGCATAAATGATGAAAAGAAGCGGCCCCAGAACAGACCCCTGTGGTACTCCGCGATTGATTTGGCCCTCTTCAGACCAGATTCCATCCACATAAGTCTTTTGAGTACGTCCCATCAGATATGCACGGAGCAGTGAAAAGCTTTTGTGATCCAACCCATAAAATTGGAGTTTTTGAAGGAGAAACTCATGGGATATGCAGTCGAAGGCTTTTGAGAGGTCACAGAAAGTTGCTTCTCCACATGGACCCCCATCTCAAAGCGCTCGACTACATGCTCCAGTAGTTCCAATATTGCTTGATGATTTGTTCTTTCTAAAACCAAACTGAAAGTTTTTTAGAATATTGTTGTCTTCAAAATAATTATAGAGTTGTTCCTTTAGCAATTTTTCGAAAATTTTTGAGATAATTGGAATAAGAGAAATTGGCCTATAGTTATTTACATAATTTTTATCACCTTTTTTCCAGATGGGTATAACCTTTTGAATTTTGAAACAGGTTGGGTATGTTCCTTCCTTCATGCACAAGTTAAAAAGTTTTGTCAATGGATAGATGAGATACTCTAGAATTTGTTTTAGGAGTGGTACATTTAATCCTTAGATGTCCAGGGAATGCTTACCTTTTAGGGACTTCACAGTGTCACGGACTTGGATATAAGTAACTTCCCCAAAAGAAAAGCAATCCTCAGGCTTATTAGATTGCAATAGAATCACCTCTGGGCCCTCTCTGTTGACTGGGATTCCCTTGATTGTCTTTTCAGCAATACTCAAGAAAAAGTCATTGAAATCTGAAGCAGTAATGCATGGCGGGGTAGCACTTTTTGTACCTGACTTTCTGTGTTGATTTACCACCTGCCAAGCTGCTCTTGCCTGATTGTCAGCCTGTAAAATAAAGTTTGAGGTTGCCTGCCTTTTGGTGTCTCTGATTTGCTCTCTATACCTACATCTGAAAATTTTAAATTGTTCAGCAACAAGTTCCATAGATCTAGACTGTAAATACAATGAATGGAGAAAATTTAAGGTTTCATGCATTTGTCTTAGGTCATTATTAAACCATGAAACACTCTTTTTCTCGGTTATAGTTCTTTTGTTGAAAGGGAATGATGTTTCCATGGCTTTAGTTATTAAATTCATAAAAATTTGTAGCTTTACTGTCAACGGCAATTTGTGACCCTGAAAAGGACCAGTCCAAGAACTCCAGAGTCAAAATCAGATGTTGAATACCTCTTTGTGTGATGGGTCTGTGCAACAGGATTTATTTCTATCAACAAGTGGTGATTTTGGGCACTCTAGATCAATATGGTCTGCTTTATGGTTCGACAACAACAACCCTCCAGAAACACCAGTTTTAAAATTTAAAATTCCCCTAAAATTTATGAAAATATTGTCAGTGCAGTTTGTTTGCCTTGTGTTTAGAAAAATCTCCTGTGAAAACCCATATGACCGCGCAATGTCAGTGAAATCTGCAGTGCGACATGTTTGTTCATTAAAATTAATATTAAAATCTCCAGCAATACACACCTATTTAAAATTGATTCATAAAATGTCTAAAAGACTAGTTAAAACAACGGATTGAGTATACATTTTGATGGAAAACTGTCAGCTTTTTTGATCAATGTTTCTGGCTAACTTTCTGTTGCCCCTGACCGTTCTGAAGATTGAGAAATTGGTTTACGGAAATCCCAACAGGCCACACTGCTGCATCAGATACCATCTCTGCCTGATTCGATGGAACACCAAGCCTAAAAGAGCTTCTCTGTTCATCCCTTCTGGTTCTCATTTTTTCGCATATACAATTTAATTTGTTTACTCCGCGATCCTCTAAGAATCCCTTTATGGCTGCAGCCTCTACTGAAGGATGGAAACCGGTCACAAAAAACCATGTTTACAAAGTAGGTGCCTCAGCCACCCTGAGCCTGGCATCAGTTGCTGTTGCTGTGTCTCTGATTGGAGGTGGGCGGCCGTTTGCGGTTGAACGCTTTTTCCTCACGACGGTAGTCCATTCTGTATTTGGATTGTTAGCGTCAGTCAGAGATGTTTGCTGGGTGTTTGGAGCTTCAATATTTTCATTTTTTCTTGAATTTTGGTGACTTCATTTGCTTTCATTTTTTTTTGTTGTTGTTATGAATGTCAACACTGTCAACGTCAACTTTGAAAGATCACTCTCTTTTTCTTTTTGGCCAGAAAGATCACTGTCATTTTTTTCTGTCAATGTCAGTTTTGTTAGGACATTGACATGCCTTGGCAGTGCTACCAACTCCTGATTTTTTTCACGACCGTTTTGGATTTCGGAGTGATCCGATTTGGAGGGTTTTGGGTCGACAATGATGACGTCATTGTTACTGGGCTGATGTTGACCGGTTTTAGGAGTGTCGGTACTGTCGGTTAGTAGCAAAGGCGGGGAAGGAGAGGCAGATTGTTTACCTTTGTTTTGGCGGGAAAATTCGTGTTTTTCTTTTGCAACATTTTCATATTTTTCCTTCCACATAGTGGCATTCTCTTGCAGAATCCGATTCTTATCCTTCAGTTCTTCCACTAATTGTTTTAGGTATATAAATACCTCTGCTGATGTATTGTTTATTGTTGTCCTGTTGTTCTTTAGCCTCAAAGTTCTGAGTATCCATGTCACAGCAGGAGACGCGGCCTTTTCCAAGAAAAACTACCTTTCCGTCCCAATCTCGAATTGCACATTAATTGTGGAACAAACTACCACACTTTACACACGCCACCACACTTGTGGTTCTGTTTTTACAGCATTTAAATGCCGTTTTATTACCAGTGTCGTCTTTCGCGTTTGACTTAGTCGGCGCCATCTTAAGTACCTATAGGAGATACTGCATATTAGATTGATTTTTATTAAACAAACAGAATACAAGAATGAGATCTACTATTTCTCCATATGTTACATAAGTATTTCGACCTAATCCCAATGGTACTGGTCCTTGTACATTTGAATAAATTCCAACGGAAAATCTTTTGATAGACTTCTTAAATTTGTCATTGCTAATAAGCACATATTTACTTTTCAAACTGTTTACAGATAAGTTGTTTGATTTACTCAGAATCGCATACACACACACACTCAGAGTTCCGATTAAAAAAAGTCTGAAGAAATATGTTTTGACTAATTTGCATCATGCCAGTCTTCAATTCAAGCACCGACTTGCGCCACATGCACATATAAGTTGCATGTGTGCGACTTGGCTTGTTCATGCCAAGTTGACCTACTTGCACGCCTGTGTGTAGCGGTCTTTAGGTTTAGCTTCGTTAGAATCACTAAATTAGTACATGTGCAATTTACGCCCTGGGGCAAGAGCTGTAACGGTCTTATTCAGAAATTCTCAATAAAATTAACGTGGAAAAATAGGCATCAATTTATCTCATAAACATTCTGTGTTAAGGCAGATCTAAATTTGTTCAGGTGTTATGAAGTATACCTCAATTATAAATTTTCCATTTTAGCTGACCATTTTTGTGTTTTCGATTTAAACCTAGACCGTAGACAAAGTTATTAGGTGATCTTAAAATATTTGTGTTTTTGCGAAGAGTATTAATGATTCAGAATTTGAATTTATGTACCAGGATCTTACGATTAAATATTTTTCTTCGTTTCTAGGCTGTTATTGACGCTGGTGTTTGCAGAAGGCTCGTGGAACACCTCATGGCTCCTCAGGCAAATGTTGTGTCTGCCGCGTTGAGAGCCGTCGGTAATATTGTTACAGGAGATGACGTTCAAACTCAGATTATTCTTAATTGCGCGGCATTGCCTTGCTTATTACACTTGCTCTCGTCTCCTAAGGAAAGTGTCCGAAAAGAAGCTTGCTGGACAATTAGTAACATCACAGCAGGAAATCGTTCACAAATCCAGGTTGGTTTAGACTTTAGATTAAAGCTTATTTCTTTAAACACCTTGTGAACGGCAATACTATTTAGCTAGTTCATAAGTATTCTTTTGACATAATTATTTCAGATATGTTATGAAGCCAAACACATAAACTTGTTTTATTTAAAATTTTAAAAGTGGTCTTGTCTCTTTGGGGACATATTTGATATGATGCGTGTTTTTTTGTTAATTAACGCAGAAAATTAGATTTTAAACCTCTTCTGCAGGTTTTCTCTTGCGGTATTACAAATGATCATGTATATACCCGTTTTTTCATGGAAAATTCCACTCTGCATTTCATAACTAGTATTTTTAAGGTTTCTTCTATTTTAAATATCTGAGAATTAAGAGAAATAAACTTCCCATTTGATTTGATTTAAATCAACACCATAATACACATACACACACAATACATTACGTATTACTGAATATTTTTCAGTTATTACTATTTTTTTCAGGCTGTTATAGATGCTGATATATTTCCTGTTTTGATAGAAGTGTTATGTAAAGGAGATTTTAAAACAAGAAAGGAAGCTGCTTGGGCTATTACTAACGCTACAAGTGGAGGTACACCAGATCAAATAAGGTAATTGTGTTATGAAGTCTCGCGACATTCAGATTATTCGTCCATTAATATGCCCATACAAATTTACTGTTGAGAAATGTAAATTTTGTAAATCTATAAATGTTTTCTATAGTATGTCTGGCTTTGACGAATTTATTTAATCCCGAATATGCAATGATGCCTTCGCATTATTTCCAAGCTTTACTGTTTTGGCCAAATATGTCCTGCTAAAACTACTTTGCACATCTACTAAAGATGTTTTCTCATTAAAAATATAATATTATTTGCGTCAAAATTTTCAATGTTCAATCACGGTAAATACACAACTAGTAATTTAACTTGCCACGTCACACGCTTCAGCTGCCTGTAACCTTCAACGCAGTTCGGTAACATATCTCATCCGAAAATGATCAGTGTCGTATCGAAGCGGGGCCTGCGCGCAGTTTGTGCTTGTCCGTAATCCGTCTCTTTGGTCTGATAAGTGAATTTTTGATTCGTAATAAGCATTTGTTCCTTATTCCTTGTAGTAAACGATGGAAAACGTTCAAAAGAAGAAAACGGGTAGCATTTACGCTGCTGCAGGTTTTAAAAACAAATAATACAATTCGAATGAAACATTTTATCATTCCTCAAGAAAATATTGGTCTTCATATAAGTTTATGGATTTTTTTCTTCTTTTATAAAAATGTGCTAATGTCACAATTACAATTTCTAAGCGTAATAATTTGGTTTCTAGGATTTGATTATGACGCGATATTTTATAATTATTATAATAATGACTTTCCCTTAATGGCTCTTTCCTTCTGGGTTACGTATATGTTTTTTTTTTCTACGACTGCCCTGAAAATAGACAAAAAAGCACTAACTGCTCTTGAAAACTGAACATTTCAAACATCGTGTGAAAAGTATACTTTGCATACGGCTTATTCGGGTATTTAGATTAAAGGGCTTCGTCTCCGTTTTAGAGCTTCGCCCTCAGATTCCTAGATCTCGAAAAAAAGAGGCCCAATTTTAGGTCTTCACCACCCCAGGAGCTCCTTTTTGCAAAACTATAGAAAATGGTACTCTCATACCAAGGGTCCCCTTTGTAATTTTAGGGCTTCGCCTCCGGGGGCCTTATTCAAAAGCCTCGCCCCCAGAGGGCCCCATTTTAAAATCTGTCAAAAATGAGCCCCGTACCAGGGGTCCTATTTCAGGGCTTCACCCCCGCAGCTCCCTTTTCCGAATATGTAAAAAATGGGCCCCCGAGGGAAGGCAAAGCCATAAGAGGAGACCGCCGGCCGGTGAATGGCGCCTTTTTCCAAAAGGCAAGGTGCTTGATATTTTATAATAAATATTATATAATATCAGTATTATTTGCAGTCGTAGAAAAAGTATAGTATGCAATGCGTGTGAAAATCACTTTTGATGCAACACTTGTTGCACAATATACTATTTTTTTCTATTTTGCGTTCAAAATTATATTTCGACACGTAAAAGAGCCTCTTTTCGCCACTACTTTTGTTGACTGGTGGCTATAATATTAGCAAAATTGTTCAATGTCAAGGCCTACTAGCAAAAATTTCGACACCGCTTTGAATGAGATTTCTACTAATAAAGACGTCGAAAATGACAAGATGGCCGCGCAACTGCTGAGGGAACTAAAATAAATGAATGATTTTCATCAAAAAACCTGCAAAATGCAAAAAATAGCATAAAATACACGTTTTAAAAGACATTTAGCGGGTCATTTTCTAATTTCGTGCTCGTGCGAAAAAATATGCTGTATAAAGAAAAATCGTTTTAATTATGAAATAGTTATTTACCCAAGAAGTTCGGAAAGTGGTACTTTTTCGCACACGACCGAAGCGGAGTTAGTGCAAGCCGTCGAAGACACTTTAGGCAAATGTTAGGTACAATATTTTTCCTATGAACATAAAAATACCACTTTTCTTGGCAAGAGATATATTTTTAATAGAAAATCAAATACTATTTAGTGGGCATGTGCATCGGTATACATAGTATTATAACATTAAATTTGAGACTTTTGTAGGTATCGTTTTCATAAGTTTTGTAAAAAATCCCAGTGCATAAAAGTAACTTTACCGCACTCAAAAATATATTTTAAATAAGTGTCCACGTTGCCTTTTCCGTATTTCCCGTAAAGTAACATTCAAGCATTGAGTGCGGAAAAGTTACTTTACAGCATTCAGTGCGGAAAGTACTATTGCCGCACGCAAAACAGTGCGAAAATGGCACTTTTCGGCACGTAAGTAGGAAAATATAGTTTCTGGTCACATTGGAAATTGTTTTTTTAATATCTCACTGAAAAAAAAGTTTCCTATAAAAACAAAAATATCTTGAGTATGCCAAATTGACACAAGGTGATCTTGGGTCTGCTATTTGAAGATCAAAGCATTTTTTCTTTTTTATTGCAACATAGCGATTATTACATAATATTATACTCCAGTTTCTTTTCTGGTTGGGAGTGGCAACTTTTGCTGAGCTGTAAACTTATTTGCTTCTATTTGTTATGTTAACCTGAGAGTAGAGCTGAAATATAGCATTTATAGAAACAGACGGTATTTGGCTGTAAAAATAAAATGCCAATTATTTATGAAAAATCTTTTAGCATCGTTTTAGCTAAAGTGTACCAGAATTTAGATGATTCATCTTTATATTGCTACCTCAGAGCGTATCAAAATGCAAATATGGATACTTTTGAGAATTTGAAAATGTCTCACGAAAACTTCGTACGTTACATCTCATTATAAGAAATAATATTACAAATGAATTTTGAAAAACTTGCTACAGAAAATAGTATTGTAATTTGTAAATGCTAGGCAACAGAATTTGAACATCCCTGTTCACATTTTGCAAAAGAATATTTAGTAAAGCTGGTTTTCAGAGTACAACTATATTACACATTAAAATAGGCTAATAAAAAATTTAGAAATCCAAACAAAATAAAAATTGTGATATGGAAAAATCAGTAAATGTTTTGTATGAGATACGTGTTTTATTTACGTTTTTTGTGTTAAAATATTTAAAGAAGCTTTAAAAGATATCCCTTTTTATTTCAAATCGTTTTCTAAGTTATATGCTACGCCTCTGGAAAATCCCTATAATGGATTAGGCAGCCCCGTTCAAGGTCCTCGAGAGGTCGGGTGATCTATGAATGTCAGTTAACCTACTGGTTTGTGTATTTACCGTGGTTCAATAAGAGAAAATTATTGGCCTTATTTCAGTACTTTGTTTTATTATTTAGTGTTTAGAACTTGGTGGTAATGCAGAAACATTTTAGAACTTTACGAATGTCTGAAAGATATAAAGTATGGTTTATTTTTTCTTTATTTACTCGCTCGTTAGATTACATTAATAAACATAAAGGTAGGAACAGCTCTCCAGAATACCGAGAGTAAAAAACCGCTTCTAAAAGATAAGAATATAAAACAGAAATATGTGAAGGAAGTCTATCGGTCCATTCATCTTCTGTCACATTTCTAAAGTTCCAGTCCAAGAACTTACACCTTAATGACCACAAAAGTATGACTTCTATTAATTCCCAGAGCACAGGAGCAACTGTCAACCTACAGACCATCCCTACCTTTATAGAAAAGCGTCCTGAATATGGGAAGAGGTTCGATTCAACAGAAATGGGAGCTATTTTCAAAGTAGCCTGTCGATATTTGACATATGTCATTTATAAAGCAGTGCTAAGTGCTAAACTTGGAGATAATATAACACCTGAGAAATTTAAACTTGACCGAGGAGTTAGACAAGAAGATACAAACTTGAACTGGGACACTAAACGTATCAATGTAAATAACAGGCGGTCAGTTTGCGTTTTGCATATGAGATCGTTTCATTTCTTTACCGCAACTACACTGTTTTTAAAAAGCTTGGAGGATTCGAATTTTGAGCCATTAAGCCGAGAATAACAATTGCAGAGATGCGACAAATACCGGCGACACCTTTGAAGTGTGAGAGCTAAGTTTAATTTGTCATATGTGACAGATGACCGGTTTAATACACTGACAGAAATGTAATGAACGGAGAAGAAATGCTATACACCGATAAAACATGTAATTAATTATATTATGTTTATTATTTACTTTATTAGAAATATATTATGAATAGTAGTTATCTTTTAGGATTTAACAGTTTAACTCAGAGTTTACTGATTTGTCGCGTTCCAACCTTTTTGAAGTGAATACTTCTTTGATTTCATGAGAGTGATTTTTCAAGGTCGATTTATGTTTTCGTCTCGCGTTACGAAATTTTCGTATCGTTGATTGGACTAACCCAAACTAACCCAAACTACCCAAATCTATTAAAATTGTTTATAGCGTATCGGAACCGGCTCAAATAAGTAAAATAAGTTGAGACTAAGTGAATCTGACCCAAAGTTGATTCGACGACTAACCCAAACTAACCAAATTTATTAAAATTGATTATAACGTATCGGAACCGCTTCAAATGATAAACGTAAGAGAATAAGTGAAACTAACCAAAAGTTAAATCGATGACTAACCCAAACTAACCAAAGCTATTAAAATTGATCATAACGTATCGAAACCTCTTTAACACGTTAACTGCCAGGCCACTTTTGGAAAAAAATTGTACCGGGTCCTGCGGGCCACGCAAGTTTTTTTTTTAGTGACTAAAAATGACCAAGAAATGAAATAAAATACAATCTTGCATTTAATTTTTTGAGAATAAGTGAAACTAACCAACAGTTAAATCGATGACTAACTCAAACTAACCAAAGCTATTAAAATTGATTATAACGTTTCGAAACCTCTTTAAATGACTAAAATAAGTTGAGAATAAGTGAAACTAACCGAAAGTTGCATCGACGACTAACCCAAACTAACCAAATCTATTAAAATTGATTATACCGTATCGGAACCGGTGCAAATGACTAAGATAAGTTGAGAAAAAGTGAAACTAACCGAAAGTTGAATCGATGACTAACCCAAACTAAACAAATCTATTGAATGTAACGTATCGGAACCGCTTAAACTGAATAAAATAAGTTTATACTCGTGTAATTCACAAATAAATGAGACATCATTATTATGTTTGTCTCGTGCCACAAGAAAAAATGTGTTTGTAGATTCCCATTATTTATTTACCCATTTTTCTTTGCCAAAATCGAGATAACTGAATAGGCATATAAAGTAGAGAAAGGTGTGAATTATGTGCTAATGAAATAATTCTGGACCGGTTTGGCTTGACTTTATTCCTAGTATGTTTTCGCGTTCCTTTTGGCATTTTGCTTGTCAATTTAACTAGTCGATATTCTACTTAAAAAGCAATGAAATCCCTTTGCAGACTTTACTCATTAATATTGTTGACCTGTGAGCCAGTCGGCTACCGTTCGTCAATCCAGGCGGTTACCCTTGTTAAGCCAACAATATTAACGTAATTAGACATACAACAATTTCTCGCAAAGGGAACCCACTTCATTCACAGGTACTCGTATGCACCTTAAATCTGCTAGCCAACAATTGTTCCATAGTGAGTCGCGCATTTTCCTTTTATAGGGTTTCGCGCTTTCCGTTCGTCGATTCCTGTGACGTCTTTCACTTATTCTCTACTTATTTTAGTCATTTGAAGCTGTTCCGATATGTTATAATCAATTTTATTAGACTTGTTTAGTTTGGCTTAGTCGTCCAATCAACTTTCGGTTAGTTTCACTTAGTCTCAACTTAATTTAGTCATTGGACCGGTTCCGATACGTTATAATCAATTTTAATAGATTTGGTTATGGGTTAGTCGTCCAATCAACTTTCGGTCAGTTTCACTTAGTCTCAACTTATTTTAGCCATTTGAACGGGTTCCGATACGTTATAATCAATTTTAATAGATTTGGTTAGTTTGGGTTAGTCGCCGATTCTACTTTCGATTAGTTTCACTTATTCTCAACTTGTTTTAGTCATTTAAAGCGGTTCCGATACGTTATAATCAATTTTAATAGACTTGTTTAGTTTGGGTTAGTCATTCAACTTTCGGTTAGTTTTACTTATTCTCAGCTTATTTTGGTCATTTAAAGCGGTTCATATACGTTATAATCAATTTTAAAAGGTTTGGTTAATTTATTCAACATTCGGTTTGTTTCACATAGTCTCAACTTATTTTAATCATTTGAACCGATTCCGATACGTTATAATCAATTTTTGTAGATTTGGTTAGGTTGGGTTAGTCGTCGATTCAACTTTCGTTTAGTTTCACTTATTCTCAACTTATTTTAATCATTTGAACCGATTTCGATACATTATAATCAATTTTCGTAGATTTGGTTAGGCTGGGTTAGTCGTCGATTCAACTTTCGTTTAGTTTTACTTATTCTCAACTTATTATTGTCATTTAAAGAGCTTTCGATACGTTATAATCAATTTTAATAGCTTTGGTTAGTTTGGGTTAGGTTGGGTTTATCACTCCGACTCCAATACGTTATAATCAATTTTGATAGATTTGGTTAGTTTGGGTTAGTAGCCCAATCAAATTTCGGTTAGTTTCACTTATTCTCAACTTATTTTATTCATTTGAAGCGGTTCCGATGTTATAATCAATTTTAGTAGATTTGGTTAGTTTGGGTTGGTCGTCCAATCAACTTTCGGTTAGTTTCACTTAGTCTCAGCTTATTTTAGTCATATATAGCGGCTCCGATGCGTTATAATAAATTTTAATAGATTTGGTTAGTTTGGGTTAGTCGTCGATTCAACTTTTAGTTAGTTTCACTTATTCTCAACTTATTTTAGTCATTTGAAGCTGTTCCGATAAGTTATAATCAATTTTAATAGATTTGGTTTGGGCTAGTCGTCGAATCAACTTTAGGTTGGTTTCACTTATTCCCAACTTATTTTACTTATTTGAGCCGGTTCCGATACGCTATAAACAATTTTACTAGATTTGGTTATTTTGGGTTAGTCGTCCAATCAACTTTCGGTTAGTTTCACTTAGTCTCAACTTATTTTAGTCATTTGAACCGGTACGTTATAAACAATTTTGATAGATTTGGTTAGTTTGGGTTAGTCATCGATTTAACTTTCGGTTAGTTTCACTTAGATAAGCGTTTCATTTTTTCTGACTTCGCCCTCGCTAAAGAAGTCACTTCAATAATGATTAACACGCAAACAAACCAAAGGAAATTTTGTCGTCGACGATTGTACTAAACAAATCTCGGACTAAACTAAACTGACAAGCACGTGAAGATGACAGTTGACCGGTTTACCTCCCACTCCAAATTTTTGGGCGGGATTTATGTTGTCGCTTCTCTGCGGTTGTTATTCTCGGCATTGAGTTTCGAAGAAATATTCATTTAAACGGCAATAATTAATTGACAACTGAAAAAGAATAAATAAAAATTAAATAAATTACTAAGGTTGTCTAGTCATTTATTTTTATTTATTCTTTATCTTTTGTTGTCAATAAATGGTTGCCTTTAATATCATGCATTCTATACACGAATAATTAATTTTATTTATAGGTACTTGGTAAATCAGGGTTGCATCGGACCACTTTGCGATCTCTTGACTGTGATGGATACCAAGATCGTGCAAGTCGCGCTTAATGGCTTAGAAAATATCTTGCGATTGGGAGAACAAGAGGCCAAGGCTCACGCCGGCGCAAATCCCTATGCTGTTCTTATTGAAGAGTGTTATGGTAAGTAGTAACTAATGTCAACCACTTCCATCAAAATGCGTAGCATTAAAATAAATTGCTAAATTAGGGTCCAATGATTTTTGTAAAACAAACCTTTATACAAGGGCTCGTATATTTGCGGTGAATAGCAAGTCCATATTTAACGCTAAGGTCTGTGAAATCAAAATTTTGATAATGCACACGATATCATACTTGTTGAAAAATTAGCTTATTATACAGGGTGTCCGGAAATACCGATCGAATATGATCAGGAGTGATTCTACATAAGAAAACATGACATTTTTTTCATATGAACATGGGTCCGAAAATGCATAGTTTCCAAGATACAGTGTGCCAAACTTTTTATAAAAAGTCAGTTTTTTGTTAATATCTTAAGTATGATTCTACTGATTTTGTTGAAATTTGGCAGTGTTATCTGTAGTAATAAGGGGCTCATTTAGCTATAATTAGATTAAAAATATAAAGTCCAACATACGATGGAGCGGAAGGGGTTAAAGGTACTGCAACACGTTTTTTTCTTATTAAAGTCTAAAAATAAAGTAAAGATTTTTTTTCAATTAATTAAAAAGGAATCTAGCCCCGGAGAGTAGTTGTATTGCAAATGCCCGGCCCCCTGTAGTGGGGTCGTTTGAGCGCCACCCGTTCTAGCCAACTAAACGCTGCTGGTGTTGTGCAGGGTGGCTAGGTCGGCTCATTAAATCAACCGGTACTTAATTTCAAACCAACAAGAAAACGAGAATATAGGCTGGTTTATTAAATCAATAATTAATCAATTAACTTAACTTATCAAGAAAACACAATCTAAAGTTTAAGGAACAATATATTTGCTACTAAGTTCTTTTTTTTTTTTTTTTGAAAACACAGCAACAATCTATCTGTAGTAAAATGTTAAATGGAAATGCGGTTAGTTAAGACAAAAGAATGTCAGATGACTATTAAAGTAATTGATGAAATGAACAGAGCACAATATGGAGATTTTGTGGAGACCAATTCAGTTGTTAATACTCGGTTCTGTATGCCTTACAACTAAATGCCCTAAATACTACTAACCGAAGTGATCACTTTAACGTTAACTAAGCTAATTACAACTAGGTATGCGTGCGCTAATAGCTGCACCGATTTTAAATGGGCAATGATAACATGTAGCAAGAACGGCCAAAATAATTAAATGAAATGACCCGATAAGTCAATAAAAGAACAAAACTAGAATAATACTATTGAAAGCGTGGCTGTCGATGCTTGATTCATATTATAAAGAGAGAAACTTCAGAGCGGTTATATTACTTGATAAATGAATGAAAAGAATAAAATTATTGAGCCAACGCTTTACTTATCTTAGTAAGAGAGAAAATTCAGAGCAAACAGATTAACTGGTCCGATAAACCAGTGAATAAATGAAAATAAAATTAATGAGCTATCTCGAAGCTTGGCGGTAAATGTTTGATTTATATTAACAGAAGGAAAACTAAGAGCGATTATATTAAACATAAATAAACGAGTCAATGGAAGATAAAGCTTCTGACAATACCCCAAATCCGGTCGTCGAATTCTGGTGGAGGCGCCGGGCACTTATAGATACCTCAGGTACTGCCTCTCGATGGCCCCGAGGGGAAGATCTAGCCGAGGTCTCGATAGCTCGGTGTCGAGATTGGCTGATAATTGCTGCTGGCAAAGCCTGCTTCCAACCCACTAGGAAAAGGTGGTTCTAGCCTGCAGGTAAAAGTAGTGGCCCTCCAGTAAAGGTTGTGGTCCTCCAAAAAAAGTTGTGGCCCTCCAGAAAAGTTGTGTCCCTCCAAAAAAACCCTTACTTTAATATAAACCATAGCCCCCCTCTTGGATAATTATATCTTCTTTATGAAACAAATTCCCCCAGAAAAAATACCATGGACTTGGACTTGGCAATGCCCATCAGCAAATAAAAGAGATACTAAGATTCAGACAGCTTGAATATACAAAATATAGGGATGAATCACCCTTAAAAGAAAATATAGACTTCCCCATACGATCAAAACTGAAGTTACATTAAAATAAAAATTCAGATTTGATAAAATGGAGTAGATAAGATAACATTTGGGACGCAAAGCAAATGGCGGTATAAGCACAAAAAAGGTAACACAGATAAAGCAATTAAATCATTAATTTAGGCAAAACGGGAGCAATAATTACCTCGTTAGTGTGTGTGAGGGCTAGGGAAATTCGACGGTCTCGGTCTTATCTGATGAACGTGGAAAGCCTCTAGAAATAACGGAAAAAAACCGTTAGCGTCATGGCGTCCACGCGCTTTACAGGCAATAAAAAAAGATTAATTCCAGATAAAAAAATCACCTAGTACCATAAACCGGGGTGACTATGATCCACTTATTATCTTCAAGTCTCAACAATCTTCCGAATTTAATAGTTGACCAGTTCAAAAATGGTTCATATATAGGAAGGATATATGTATATTCGATTTCATGAGTTTCTAAAGCAAAAAAAAATTTACACTTTTTTTTTTAAATGGGTGGCCATATTCACCCCGTGCTTTGGGGCCACTATGGCCAAGTATTCCAATTTCCTTAAAACCCACTCTTAACACCTTCTCCGGGGTGACTATGGCCACTAACCAAAAAAAAAAGTTCCTATAAATTATTTGTGGTAAATAGGCGATTAAAACGTAAGTACAAAGGTGAACAATCCGACGCTTGGCGAATTCTGCTTCACAATGATAGAAAGAGCCGACATTGAAAGATCAAAAAGCGACTTCGCTATGAACGCTTGGCCGCCACAAGTCAGTTATCCCTGTGGTAACTTTTCTGACACCTCTTCCTCAGTTGGACTGTGACTAACGCTGTGCTAACGATTTGTAACGATCATTATTCCCTGCATAAAAATATGTTATTCTGCACCCGTTGCCACCTCCAGCATTTTACGTGTGGCTAAAGTCACCCCAAAAGATGTAAAAATAGTGAGGGGCAGTGATGTAAAATTACCGTAATTTATATTTTTGGTAATTTACGCTGGTAATTTACGAGTGTTAATTACCAAAATTAATTACCGTGGTAATAAATTTGTGTGGTAAATCACTGTGGTAAATAACCGTAATATATTTTTGGTAAATAACAATAAATTACCGTAAACTGCAAGTAAACTAATAGCGATTTCCATTCGTAAATTAATGTAAAATGTGTATATTACTGTCTTTTGGAAACGTCCAACTAGTTTACAAATAAAAATTGCTATTTTTTTATAATCATGTAATTACCACTTGGGAATGAAATTACGGTGTGTGTAAGTATCGGTGTAGGACAAAGAGTTGTTTCATTTGTTTGTGAATAAAACATTGTTTTTTCCTTAAATATTATTTAATTTTAAAACGAAAGCAACACAGAACAAAATGAATGGCAATGAATGACAGCCGACAGTAAATCCCCGGTTCGGCTAATAACCGGCAGCCCGCAGTAAATCCCCGAACGCATATTGTTCATATTGCTGACAAACATGATAAAGGGTGATCCCCTATAATGTCGCCCCCTTTTACCTTTTTTATTTTTAGTGTCCCAAAAAATTAAAAGTATGGTTATGTAGGTACTGAAAAATACTTTTTTTCCGCGTATAAAAAATTTTGGAAAATGATCAGTATACAGGGAAAAACAAAAAGGTATTTTTTTTTCATTGGATCACCCTATATATGAATTTATTTTTCGATTCCTCATAAAATTCTAAGCATAATTTATGTATGATGTTATACCTCTAAAGTCAGTAGTTTCACAGCTATAAACGGTTGAAAATCGATACTTTGGCTACTTTTCACCTTGGTCGCAAGAAGGCCATTAAAAATGGAGTAAAATGAAATTCACATTCTTAACTTTGGTACCTACCGAGGTACCAGATTTGGTACCCATGGTACCGCCTGCCAGTTCCTTTCAGTTCCTGAAAAGGAAGATAGGAACGTGAAATTCATTTTACTCCATCTCTAGTGATCTTCTTGCTACCAACGTGAAAATTAGCCAAAGTACCGATTTTCAACTGTTTATAGCTGTGAATCAAAAAATAAATTCATATATAGGATGATCCATTGAAAACTTTTTGTTTTTCCCTGTATACTGATCATTTTTCCAATATTTTTCACATGCAGAAAAACGGTATTTTTCAGTACCTACATAACTATACTTTTAATTTTTTCGGGACACTTAAAATAAAAAAGTTAAAGGGGGGCGACATTATAGGGGATCACCCTGTACATTACAATAAAATACAGTAAATTACGGTAAATAACGTTAATTATTTAGCACGAAAACCAGTAATTTTCCATGTAAATTATCAGTAAATTACGGTAATCAATTTCTGGTAATTTACGGTAAATTACAGTAAATTACCACGGTAATTTATCGGTAATTTACCAGTTCACATCACTGGTGAGGGATGAATATGGCCTCATCTTATCTCAAAGCACCAAAAGTTTTCAAACAAAATTTAGAGTAACATAGGTAGTAGAACCTTTTGATATGCCTTAAAAATAAACATAATTCTTTTGGTGTGACGAACAAAGTTATTACGGCACTTTTTTAGGCCATTTTTCATGTTTTTTTCTACTGACTACGAAAAACAAAAGATAAACGTTAGATATGTAAAAACGCTTGCATTTTATATTTTCAGGTATATATTATTAATTTGCAACAGTTGTTTAATTAAGAATATCTAAATTTGAACGTTACGCATTTTTAAACATTTTTCAATTCTTGGCCATTTTCAGCCCTAGGGGCTATAGGTTTACGGTACAGTATGTAGATCCCGAAAAATCGGTCGTGTGAAAACAACAAGAGATTCCACAATATATCCCCAATAAATGGGTTGAATTAAATGACGAACTAAATGTGGAGTCTCTGAAACTGCACTCAAACAGAAAGCTTCTCTCCTCGCCGACCGGTCTAACTAGAAAGAACTCTGGAGCGTTTTCGTCAATTTGCCTTTGCCTATGTCCGATCAAGAAGTAGGGATGGACTGAAATAAGCCGAGCGATTTCGATACAAGGACTATTTCTAATATAACAAACAACTTAATTCTCGTTTACTATGAGGATAACATGACGGCGGAAGCCACAATTAAGACATCGAAAACAAAGGATTCAAGAATTAACAGAGAATATTCCCTAACAAAACGATAAACTTTTAAAAATGTAAATCGACAGCTGACATTTATAAGAAATGGTACATTGCTATTACTCGGTCGAATGTTACAAAAACTACAGCCTGCCATGTGAATATATTTAGAAGCAGAGGTCCCACAACGATCTAACGATCTCCGTAATGATCGGCCGGCAATTGGTGTTCAGCAACCCAGGGGTTCCCAAAAGTTATGAAACTAACTAACCAAAATTAAAATATGAATCAACGAGTCAAATGCAGCGTATTTGCAGGCTTTACTAACAGAATTCTTAAAAATATAAATCTGTTGACTGTTCTACGGTAATATAATATAAATCAAGCTAAGCTATCTTAATAACAATGTGCGACGCTTGTCAACTAAAATAAATATATTCACAACGTGTGATAAAAGGTAATCAAATATATCGTTAACCTATACTTAGAATAGAGTTAATTTACATTAAGAAAAGCGGCATTTTCAAGCGAATTGTCAGCAAATCGAATCAATAAATTTAGAATTAATAAACCGATGAGTACAAAATACAGCATCTTTTTCCCTAAATGAAATTTTAAAAATATTTCACACCGGCAAATTCGGAGTGTTACAACCCGTTTTTATTTTCTAGGCCTTGATAAAATAGAATTTTTGCAGTCTCATGAGAACATGGAGGTATATCAAAAGGCCTTTGATATTATAGAACACTTCTTTGGCACAGAGGAGGAGGATACTAATCTTGCACCCGCCGTAGATCCTCATCAGGAGCAGTACCAATTTAGTTCTGATCAATCTGTACCCATGGGCGGATTTCAATTTTAGAACAATATATGTAATAGAATACATCAATTTGTAATCCTTTGGACTTACAGCACCTAGGTTTGACTCCCTATATCTCTTTAATTAAATGTATAATGTAAAGCAAATTAATGTTCATATGATATACATTATTTAGTTGTATTGTATAGGATATCTAGAAGAAAGCTAAACACGTCGAACATCTAATCGAATGAATGGTAATCTAAGTGAGAAAACCACAGAAGCAGTTTTTGGTTGTGGTTTATTTTGAATACTTCAAATGTAGTTTCTTATATTTTTAATTTCATTTTATCTTATGATTTGATATATTTAGAATCTACTAACGATTATATGAATGTTATTTTCTCAAAAAAAAATATGACCAGATTGAATGTTAATTTTAAATTGTTTTATTTGGTAACCAAGGCACTAATTTTAAAATATTGTTTGTTATAGCCCTGTTAGTTAACATTCTGTACTAGAAGAAAATTTAAGGATATATATCTTATGTTTCATAGAGTGTTCAAGAAGAGTAAGTTTAAATGCGATAAACCTAAAGCATTTAAAAATACTAACCAAAAGCCAACACTTCCAGATGATTTAGATCGAACTAGACTACCATTTTACCTTTTAGTCATCTTATTTCTATATTTTTATTTTCAAACAATAGCATCTGCTCGTAGAATGCAGTACAATTGATATGTTTAGTTTTTGGAAATATTTTTTACTGTTTGTTTTGAAAACCTTTCTATATCCTGCAATGCTTATCTGAAGTAAATTAGGGGAAGGAAATATAGTGGGTCGGATCTCGTTAAATAGACTCAATCTTTTTTCGTTACCAAAAAAATGGCGTTCATGAGATTTCTCTTCTAAACCAGTTCATAAAAATATATGTGGTAGAATTTTATACATGTGTATACCTATTGTAACCTTATCTGGTCATTTTATACTGCGTTTTTGAAAATACAAATTCCATTTTAAAAGTGATTTTGGCTGCCACAAATAATAATAATATATCATTACTCAAAACTTTTCCACTCGATGCGAGTTTAATTTAATGCCTCGTATTAAATAAGAGTGCGAATTTACAATCTCTATATTAAATGCAAGTTACTAATATTACTAATATTTCTATTAGAGACAAACCATTTGAGGTTATATCAGCGAAAAATTGTTTATTTTTAAATGAATTTTTATATCCAGCATGTATTAGAATTAGCAAGCCGCATTACAGCGTGATTCAGTTCTAAGTGTTTTATTAGAGAATGAAAATATTTTTTTGAAATACTAACAGTATTTTTTTTAAATGGCGCTACTTTCTCGGACAAAAAAATTGTCTATATTTTTAGAATAACTAAAAGAACCAGGTGGAAATCTGTTGGCCGGCTCTGATAATAATTAATATACTTTGTGAAATTGATGAATATAATAATCAGTATTACTATCCAACTAATCAGCAACTATCAAACAACAATGGTTGAAAAATCAATAAACCGAAATCAACGAAAGCGGGCTTTCTTCAAACATTTGAATATCAAAATGTGGTATAAGAGTGCTCATTTTCGTATTTACATACAAAAACTTAAGTCTGACACCATCGCTGTTGTGATATTTGGGTTAATCTTATTGTAAAAACGTAGCGTATTTTGCTATGCTTCATTATTATATTTCATATATTACACGCCCATGATTATTTAAGATTGTTGGCCGACAATCTAGTACGTTTAAACTTGATATAATGTCCAAAACGCTGCTTAGTTAAGCAGTGACTAATCGGAGTTCAAAGTAGTGGCCCTTAATTACTATACTATTTATCGGAATAACGAATCAGTTTAAAATAAGAATATAAATTTACCGATGCCAGCAGTACTAATCGATTTTATAAATAAAAAACGATTAAGGGCCGGTATAAGGTTAGGACAGCTCTTATAAGATAAATTGTATGACCTTTTACGGCACATATCTTTTACTTTAAATAAGCTGCATGACACCAGCTCTGAAAGAACATTAATTTTACTATAGATCTTTTTATGAGTTTATGTTTTAACATACCCATCGACAACTTATCTAATCCGTTTTTTTTTTAAGAAATACGCTTAGATCTGGCAATGTTATTTTTTTTTATTGATTATATTGGAGGCCTTGCGTCGACCATCTTGATGTTTTTTTTTAATTATGTGTTTTGGGTTAAGTGTGCAGTGGGAAGTCAGACTATTTGCTAAATGGCGATATTAGTTAGTCATTTTAACAAGTTTAGATTATTCTCCCTTTTCGATTGGAAAATGCTGATAATCCATTCTCTATCAGAAATAGAGATCACGCAGAACGCAATTGATTTTGTCAGTTCGTTCATGTTGTGGAAAGTGAAGATTAGAAATTTGGGTCAGCAAAAATTACCATTTACAAAATGCAGGGTTACTTTAATCTTTAAAAGTCGCAGGAGTTTAATGGGTATCAAATCTTGGTTTGCGAAATTCAGATATAATTTACTAAATTATATTGCTTTATGTCCGTATTTTCTCTGTTCCGTAACGGTGCATTTATTGTGCCGAATATTTGGAGATTTTGCAACATTGTGTTTAAAATATTCGCGTTAAGTTCAATGTTTTCATTCTTTTTCACTGTTTGTTAAAATGAGCTTTAATTTATCGAAATTAATTTGCTATGATTTATTATTTATTTGCACCTGGAAATGCATAGCTGTAAATGCCCATTTAATGATCAAAAATTAACTTTCTTCACTTAAATTTGAGGTTGATAAATCCTTTTTTGTTAAACAAAATCGACTTGGTCATCTAACTGAGAAACTGACTTAGTTCGACTGCTCACTTAATCGCTAATCCTAGATATGTTACGGACTAAAGTGGCAAAACCGTCAAATGATGTGAATTTAAATCAACATAATATTGATTTAAGTCATGATGTGTCGTTTTTTTAAAGCTTGGCAGAGTGGTAAACAGGAATTTGTTTTTTGCCACACTTCAGCACAATTTAAATACTATTAAATTTCAGTTTTGTCATTTTCGTTAGAAATCTTCGTTTTGTTTGTGCAATTAGTTATTTATTTTCAAAAATTGCTTATTAGAACTAAATAAGAAGAATCTTATTTGAATATGTTGTAAATACATGTGTAAAATTCAATAAGTCCCTTTGTATAATAGTTTGTAATATAAAATTAATATAGCATTACATTAAAATCGTTTTATTCTTGTCTATCAATAACGTAGCTGCAATGTTTGAAGTACGCTGCGGGCTTCCCGTCGTCCGTAGCAGCTTACATACGCTTCCGCTACAGTGACTTCTTGTATAAAGCCACTGTAGTTTCGGCGTGACTACAGCGACTCAAGTGGCGCTTTAGAAAACAAACCAATTGAATTGAATAACTTACTGTTGCTTCCCGATGTATATATATGTATATAGCGAATTTTCTTGATTTTGGGCATGCCTTGGGTTAGTTCCTGTTGTGCATTTAAAGATCCCTTTACACAAATAGTGCACTATGTAAAAATCGACCTCTCGTATTACGAGATGTCTGCGTGATGCAATCGATTTCTGTCAAGAGCTCTTGTGGTGTAGAGGTTTATACAGCTGGGTCTCACCTGGACGGCCGAGGTTCGAACCCCGTTGCTATTTTTTATTTTTTTTAAAGATTATGTTTCTAAATAGTTTTTTTCTTGATTTTGGGTATGTCTTGGGTTAGCACCTGGTTAGTTTCCTTTTCTTGAGTCCCGTAGCGAGCGGAGGGCCATGCGGATCGACCAATAGGAAAGGCCGATTTTTATATAGTGCACTATTTGTGAAAAGGATCTTAGAATGCTCCTGAACATACATATATATTTTTACGTATATGTGCGTGAAGTGAAATACATTCGGTTGATTAGGTGTCGCGCTAGGTCTAGCTCCAAGTGACAAGCTTCACGTGTAGTATATGCAACCACTAGCAATTGAACCCCACGCAAAACAAATAATCCCGAACGGTTTTCGAAGTCAATTTTGACTTCACGCACGGCCCTCCGCTCGTTTCGGGGCGCAACCAAACAAAACTAACACAAATTTACAAAAAGAATCAAACATAACTTAAAAAAAAATAAAAGCCTCTTGTTGCCACCGACGGGACTCGAACGTGGGACGCCATACCGGAAACCTAGGGTCGTACCACGAGCGGAGACTACTCGTTATTAAGTTCATGATTGTTGATGGTAAATAAGGAAACTCGTTCGGGCCGACTCGGGATCATTTGTTTTGCGTGGAATTTAGCTAATATTTATGCACCCGATACTGAGCGTTTGTTTACTATTTTCGTTGTTTGAGTAAATTACTCAAACAATTTTAGAATAGTTCACTCATGGCTAAAGTGACCAGACGTCCTGCATTGAGCAGGACAGTCAAGCATTCATAGACTCTGTCCCGAGAGAGCAAGCGTCCTGCAAAATGTCCTGCAATTCTCTTTTGTGGTATGCGGTATGCACAAAATGACTACAAAATTAGCTAATTGTTTATAATCTACTATATTAATGGAAAAATAAGAATCTTAAATATCTCCCCATTACTAATGTTGCTCATTCCTAGATAGTGCGACAAAAACCCAACCCAGTCCAAAATTCGTCTGTAAGTAACCCCTTATTATTTTTTTGATAAAATGGCGAAGGTGCTAAAAGAAAACCACTCCAAAAAATGTTGCCACCTATTTTCATAATTATGTAACGTCCTGCATTGAGATGTTACAATTATGGTCACTTTACATGGCCCTGCGCTCGCTGTAATTAGTGTAGTTTAAGATCCTTTACTGTCATACGGCACTATGCTATATAAGTCGCTTCTGATTGGTGGATTAACGTCACTTTCACTTTATTTATGGTGGAGTCGGTTTATTCCAGATGGTCTTACGGACGGCCCGCATTAGCGGCTAGGTCGCACAGGTCTAGAATCGTTCCAGATGACGAAATACTGTGTGCGACGCCTTTTAAGATCCTTTACAGGCGTAGCCGACTATATCAAAATTGGCCTCTCCTATTGGTCGATCCGCATGACCCTCCGCTTCCTACGGGGGCTCAAGAAAAGGAAACTAACCAGGTGCTAACCCAAGACATACCCAAAATCAAGAAAAAAAAGCTGTTTAGAAACATAATCTTTAAAAAAATATAAAAAAAAGCAACGGGTTCGAACTCGTGTTTTCCAGGTGAGACCCAACGATCTAAACCTTTACACCACAAGATCTTTTGCCAGAAATTGATTGCATCAAGAAGACATGTTGTAATACGATACGAGATGAATCGACCAATAGGAGAGGCCGATTTTGATATAGTCGACTAGGCCTGTAAAGAATCTTTAAATGCGCGTGTGACACCTTCCTCTTACGACTCCAACGCCATCTAGTGTATGTGGCGATGACTCGAGCGATTGTATTCGCGCTGTCTTCCTGATGCAATCAGTTTGTAGCATTCTCAGAGCTGTGCTTCGACTGTCGCCGGCGACAATCCCCACTCTTTGCCTTTTCAATGTCGAGCGACAGCTGTCACGTCACGATGATCTCAACCATCTGTCATTTTACACAATATCTCCAATGAAAATTAAGTGAAGTTGATTCAAACCGTATGTCTTGGGTTACGTTTGGGTTAGCCCCTAGTTAGTTGCCTTTTCTTGTGTGTGTGTGATATGAAAAATGGCTCTGATCTTGCGACCAACTTGCCAGCCCACCCCTCGGTCCGGCGCTTAGGTAGAGACACAGCTACCCTTGTGCTTGCGTTACACGTGGTTCCAGTTTGAGGGGCCTTGTATTCTGGGGAGGAGCTCCAGTATGTCGGGCATATGCCCCTGGTGCTCCCGACTATTGCACAAAACTAAAATCTATGAAGGGCACAGCTAGAAATGATCCTACGGCAGCTTCCGGCTGCCCCCGGCCTGGGTACCGGCGTGAATAGGTATTTCTTATGGCTATAATTCTATGAAAGGCACAGACTACGCTGGCTGGGACGTCCGGTTCTACCTCGGGGAGAAAAACGGTCACTAAACGTTTGCCACGTGTTCGCTCAATGGTCTGTACCAAAGGCGCGCAGCTAGCCGACTCTCCTGTCAAAGTGAAAATAAAAATCTGACGTGACCGACGCCATTTCGGGTTAAAACACAGGGCCGGGATAAAGAGTATTCAATTTTAAATATACAGGATTGGAGTTTTGATATTATATCTTAATTTTTTTTAGTTTTATCGTTGATTGGATGCAATCAAGGGTTTTAGTTAAGTTTTATTTGAATATTTGTGTACCTACATTCTCGCTGAACCAAAAAAATAGATATCAACTTTTTGTTTTAAAGATAGGTACCAATACTTAGTTTTTCCTTATACAAGTTATTGTCTTAAGCGGGAAGAAAGGAAATATAAACCACTGAAATCATAGAAATATTGATTTAGTTTACAAAAATAACTATTTAAGGTGTAACATAGGTTTGTTATCAAATATGTATCTATATAAAACAAAACAACGGGCTCTCAAGAACAATAGGATGATCATTTTTTTGAGGATTCCTCGAATGCTCTAAAAATCGTAGGTACTGGCATTGTGGTTTAAACGACAAAACTGGCTGTTTGTAAACATTTTTGGCTCGAAATGGATACTCCAAAGCCTGTAGTTCTGATAAAGACTGTCCATATTTAACAAGTCTTCTCTTTGACTACTGTCGTTGCCCTAAGACAACATTATTATATTATACCAAAGAAAAGTAGTAGAATTTTTTTGATTATACATAAAAGTACACACCACTTGTATAAATGTATTAAACAACCTTTTGTAAGCGATTGAGAGAAGCTAATATTTAATATAATTTAGGTTTTGAAAAGCTATGGATATGAGTTTTAAATTATGTTAATTTTGTACATGGTGGCCCTTTTAAGACGGGCCTATACATTATCTCGAAAACTACGGGGGTTGCAAAAAAAACTAAATACAAAAGTTGTTCCTCTCGTTGTTCCTAGTAAAATGATCTTTATTTTTTGCTATTTTTTTGTATTTTTTAATTGTCGCTTTTTTATATACAGGGTGTCAAACAAAGTTAATTTTTTAATGAAACACCCTATATTTTATTACATTTTTGGATTCTACTTAATATTCTCAGAATATTTGTCACACAGCTATAAACAGTTGAAAATCGGCACTTTGGCTAAGTTTCACCTTGGTAGCAAGAATGCCATTAGAGATGAAGTAAAATTAATTTAACATTCCGAGGTACCAGATTTGGTACCCATCGTACCACCTGCCAGTTAGTACCGTCAGATAGGCCTTGAAAAGTTAAGATAGGAATGTGGAATTCAGTTTGCTCAATCTCTAATGCTAGTCTTGATACCAGAGTGAAAAGTAACCAAAGTACCGATTTTCACCTGTTTATAGCTGTGAAAGTAGTAACTCTAGAGGTAGAACATCATACATCAAATATGTTTAGAATTTTAAATAGAATCCAAAAATGTAATAACATATGGGTGTTTCATTGAAAAAATATAACTTTGTTTGATCACCCTGTATATAAAAAAGTGTCGATTAAAAAATATAAAAAAAATAAAGATTATTTTATTAAGAACAGCTTTTGTATTTATTTTTTTTTTTCGCAACCCCCGTCGTTTTCGAGATAAGTTATAAGCCCCTCTTAAACGGGCCACCCTGTACAATAATTGTTTTTCTACAGCCGTGCGCAAAATAACTAATGAAATCGCAAAATCGATGAACGCCGTAGCATCCTTATTTTATGCTCTAAAGAGTACATGGAAAAGAAAATTCTCACCTTTCCGTCGAGTGTGCTATGGATAGTGATGGCAACTGAAAGTATAAATAAATGACAGTCGTGCATTTATTACAATGGATGCTGGCACTCCTGCTCTAAATATGCCCGAATATAATATGCGAAAAATGACAAGTCATTTGCAAATCAGAATAAGTAGAGAGAAAATGTGCATTTAATTTAAAAAAATGCGGGCATAGAAAAAGTTCTGTGTATTTTTTGAGCGCGAAGTAAGATTGCCATTTTCGAAAGGTTAACGCGCTCCGCGGTAATATTCTTCCTCAAGCGGCAATCCGTTACTTTAAGCTCTAAAAACACAAATAACTACTAAAACAATTAATTTGTTTGAGGCAATTTGTAATATAACCTTCATTTTAGGATAAACAATATGATAGTAAGAAGTATTACATTCAAAATTACTTACATTCCAGTAAAAACAGCTATGCTTACATTAATGAAATATATTTCTAGGCTACAAAAGTACATCATTTTTAAGATGCTTGTCAAAAAAATTTACCTAATGGCATAACAGCATTTGGAAATCTAAAAAAACTTATTTTCTTGTTAGATTCATAACCTTTCGCACTGCAGTTTTTAGCGGCAACAACGTGGTTTATCCATTTCTATTATATACAAGCACAGATATTATAAAATAAGTCGTTTGTTCAAGAACGTATGTACACTGTTAATTACTGTAATTAGAAAATATATATACCTAAACTGAAAGTACGACACTGGCTAACACAAACAACTCATCTGACACGACCACGAGAGACGAGCCAACACTGTCGAATTTGATAGATTTTAACCCAGAATGGCGGCCTGCGCGAGGAAATGCGCATACCGTTAAAATTTTGAGAGTTGGATAGCTGATTGTTTGGTAAGCTGTGCCCGTACTTTGGACGCACTTTTTACGAAACATACAGCAGCTTGCATGTGTTTCAGGTGTCGGGAACGATTCTAGACCGGCGCGACCTAGCGACTAGTACGGCCCGCGCCCAATTCCCGTCGAGGGCAATACACATACCGCATGATACAATAAACGGAAGGTATGATACCTAACCGTCTCAAATTCGTTCGCTCCGCGCATTGACGTCATTGCGTGATTGGCTTCTATTGAAATGCATACGTTTATAGGCACATAATCATTATGTTTTACCTATTTTCTCTATTTTTTAAGAAAATTTGTGTCCTGGGTGAAATTAAAAACTAATTATTACATATTAATACTATAAAAATACTAATAAAAAAATATATATTCAACATAACTTTTATGATGAATGGATCAAAATAGTTGTATTAAAAACAGCATCTTTTGAGAAACATAATAAACTTTTACTTTTATCTAAAAAACGTTTATTGAGTATTGGCCAATCGACAGCAAAAAAAAGGAAATCGATAATAATATTTTTTCTTAAATAATAATTTTAGTCATCTTTCTTTTTTTAGAAATTGTTAAATTTATCAAATCCTGATGGTAGCAAGACCATTAGAGATGGAGTAAAATTAATTTCACATTCCTGTCTTAACTTTTCAAGAGCTATCTGACGGTACTAATTAGCAGGTGGTACCATGGGTACAAAATCTGGTACATCGGTAGGTACCACTGGCAGGTGGTACCATGGGTACCAAATCTGGTACCACGGTAGGTACCATTGGCGAGTAGTACCATGGGTACCAAATCTGGTACCTCTGTAGGTACCTTCAGTTAGCACCATCAGATAGCTGTTGGAAAGAAGAAATATAGGAATGTGGAATTAATTTTACTCCATCTTTAATGGTCTTCCTGCTACCAATGTCAAAAGAAGCCACAGTACCGATTTTCAACTGTTTATAGCTGTGAAACTACTAACTCTAGAGGTATAACATCATACGTCAAATTTAATATGATTAGAATTTTAAGTAGAATCCAAAAATGTAATAAAATATAGGTTGTTTCATTTAAAAAAGTGTAACTTTCTTTGACCACCCTGTATATAAAAAAGTAAAGATTAAAAAAATACAAAAAGTAAAGATCGTTTTACTAGGAACAACTTTTGTTTTTAATTTTTTTTGCAATCATTGTAGTCTTCGAGATAAGGTATAGGCCCGTCTTAAACGGGCCACCCTGTACATAGTCATCTTCCTCAAAATGTTTTGAGCAAATACGTGAAGAAGTTTTATTAAATCTATCCTTACGAAAACACAGGTGAACCCATTTACTACACATATTTTGTCTTTGGGAAAAGTGAAACACCTTATATTCCTATCAAAGTTTTTGCCTTGGTTATCCACCTTACCTCCGTCCACAGCACACCTCATAATCAAATGTTTTTTAATTAAAAATACCAACAAACATCGTCTAAGGAACAGTAACGCCAACAAAATTTAAATCTAAAACATACGAATCTCAAATGCAAAGCACACGTTCGTTCATGTTGTAAATGCCGGATTAAACTATTCTTACATTTAACAATTTCCATACTTTCATATGCGTCTAATAATCTCCTATCAGTTATATTATGAATTAATTTTAAATGTTTAATTGTTATTCTAACAATTTCTTAATGTTAAACGCGAAAGAAAGCTCGCAATGACGTCACAGACAAATCGTCGCCTGCGCGATATCATACCTTACGTTTATTGTATCATGCACATACCGGGTGGTGCATCGTGATTGGAAACATAGGAAATCCCATGCAAATTTTAAACTGCCCAAATATTTGCTCTCCTGTTGACTTTAGAGCAAAGTTGTAAGGAGGCTTTTTCAAGGTCTCTGTATGGTAAATACACATGCGGAATTTGAACAATTTTGGTCAAGTCGATCTTAACTTATTTAAATAAAATTGCAGCTAATTTTTCATTAAAATTCAACAGGTAATACTGTAAACACCAGCATTAATTAAACTTGTCAACCTATGATTTGTCAATGTCAAATAAAATTTGCAAACTGTAGTTTACTTTCAAATTACTTTTGACAGTGACAAATCATAGATTGACAAGTTTAATTAAAGCTGGTGTCTGCAGTATTACCTGTTGAATTTTAATAAAAAATTAGCTGCAATTTTATTTAAATAACCTAAGTTCGGCTTGTCCAAAATTGTTCAAATTTTGCATCTGTATTTACCATACAGAGATCTTGAAAAAGTCTCCTTACAACTTTGCTTTAAAGTCAACAGGGGAGCAAATATTTAACCAGTTTAAAATTTGCATGGGATTTCCTATGTTTCCAACCTCGATGCACCACCCGGTATACCTATAAAAGAAATGTCAATACATGAACAGGTTTTCTTTTGTTTTTAAGGTTATAGTAGTAGTAGTAAACTCTCTATTGGCCTTTTTCGTGAGAAATTCAGCCAGAAAATACTAGAGGTATTTAAAATTGCTTATAATGTACCGGAACCGGTTCAAATAACTAAACTATAATAAAACTAACTGAACTTTACCGAAAGTTGATTGAACGACTAACTAACCAAAAGTAACCAAGAGCACTAAAATCCATCGATATAGATTAAAAATATTAATGTAAGTTCAAACTAACCCAAATTAACCGAATTTTGGTGACTAACCAAAAACATTAAAAATGCTTATAACGTCTCGGTACCGGTTCAAATGACTAAAATAAATTTGAATTAACTGAATTTTATCTAAAGTTTATTAAAACGTATCGAAATAGATTAAAAATATTAAAACTAACCCAAATTAACCGAATTTTGGTGACTAACCAAAAATAACCAAAAACACTAAAATTGTTTATAACGTATCGGAACTGGTTAAAATAAATTAATACCAACTGAAATTAACTGACAGTTGGTTGAACGACTAACAAAAGGCACCAGAAAGGACTAAAACTTATCGGAACGTATTAAAAATAGTAGGGTAAGTTGAAACTAACTTTAATTAACCGAATTTTGGCGACTATCTAAAATTAACCAAAACATTAAAACTGGTTATGACGTATCGGATCCGGTTCAAATGACTGAAATAAATTAAAACTAACTAAAACTAACCGAAAACTGATTGAAACTGAAACTGATTAAAGGTATTAAAATAAGTATCTAACCGAAAGCTGATTGAATGACTAACCAAAACCAATCAAAAGTAACCATAAACACCACAAAGGGCTAAAACTATCGGAAGTGATAAAAGGTATTAAAATACGTAACTAACTCAAATTAACCGAATTTTGGCGACTAACTAAAATTAACCAAAAACGTTTAACGTATCGAAATAGATTAAAACTCTGGAAGTAAGTTAAAACTAATACAACCAAATTTTGGTGACTAACCAAAAACACTAAAATTGGGTATAAGTGGTATAACGTATCGGAACTGGTTCAAATGACTAAAATAAATTAAAACTTACTAAAAATTAGCCTTTTTCGGTGCTTTTGTTTACTTTTGGTTAGTCGTTTACTGAACTTTCGGTTAATTTTAGTTAGTTTAAATTTATTTTATTCATTTAAACCGGCTACTATACGTTATTACCAATTTTAGTTTTTTTTGTTAGTTATGGTTAGTCATTCAATCAACTTTCGGTTTCTTTCAGTTGGTTCCAATTTATTTTCGCCATTTGAACCGGTTGCGATACGTTATAACCAGTTTAAATGTTTTTGGTCAATTTAAGTTAGTCGCCAGACTTCGGTTAAATTCAACTTAATCGAATATTTTGAATCTGCTCCGATACATTTTAGCCCGTTTTGGTGCTTTTATTTGCTTTTGGTTAGTTATTCAATCAACCTTCGGTTACTTTTAGCTAGTTCAAATTGATAATAGTCTTTTAAATCGGTTCCGATATGTTTTAATTCAATTTAATGGTTTTGGTTAGTCCTTAAAATTTGGCTCGTTTTGGTTAGTTTTAACTTATTTGAATGTTTATAACCTCTTTCGATACGTTTTAGCCCATTTTGATGCTTTTGGTTACTTTTGGATAGTTTTGGTTAGTCGTTCAATCAACTTTCGGTTAGCTTCAGTTAGTTCCAAATTAATTTAGTCCACCAACAAAACACCTTTGCATTTAATTGGTGCGGACCAACTATTTTAATTTTGAAGAACAATTCTATAATCATACCCAGATTGTTTGGTGCAGGCCGCGTATAACCGCCTCGTCAAGGTTAAAGTTGGCTGGCGAGGAATTTGCCGATCTTTTGCATCTGGTGTGGGTTTATCTGAGGCCAAAGTATCAGAAGCATCTAGTAGCACCAGAATATATTTTGATTGCAAAGCTTCGCGCATGCTCAGGTTTTAACACACATTTGGCATAAGGCTTTTAATTTACTAGCGTTTCGCTGCTGTGGGGAGCCTTAGACCCCGACTTCTGCCGAACGGCATGGTATATGCATGCATATGGTTTACGACACTACATGCCTTGTTTAATTTCTACATTTGTATTTTTACATCTTCACTTGATACAATGCCCTCCGTTTACTGCGAGGCGCAACCAAAGAAAACTAGCCCAAGGCATGCCAAAAACTACCTAATCCACATTAAAAAAAAAACTTGCAAGAACCAGGCGTCGAGCCAATTACTTCGCGTTCATCAGGCGCGAGCTTGGCCAGCTGAGACAAACTCTCACATTCCTGATTTTCTCGAAAAGTGTTATAACGCGTGAAGCGAAAAAATGTGTAAACGACATTGACGAGGGGAGTCCGGGATTAGGCTCCCCACAACGACAAAATGGTGAATTGCTTTCTGTGAGCCTCGAGGTGCTGTGTTTATGATACGGCGGCCCGAGTTTGATTCCAGTCAGTAGCAAAAGATATACTTTTTTTCGATTGTGCTTGTAAAAAGTTTTTTTCTTCCATTGTGAGCATGCCTTGGGTTAGTTTTTATTGGTGACGCTCCCGTAGCGAGCGGAGCGAAATAGTCAACGTTTCATCATGCGCGAAGCATCGCAATCAAAATCTATTCGGGTGCAGCTAGACACTTGTAAAATATCGGCATGCTCCGGTTAAGACGATAGTGCCTGAGCACGCTTGTGAAATTAGAAAATAGAGGCCGCAAGCATGATACAATATCTCCCCACTTCCGGTCCTACCGTCGTAGGACGAACACTTTGGAAACGGATTACAGAATTGGGCACGGGTAGTGGAAGCTGCCGTGCAATTCATTAGCTTATATTAACGCAAAAGTCGGGAATCACTAGGGGCACAGGCCCATCTTACTAGAGGTTCCCACCGATTACAAGGCCCTTAGATTATGTTTCTTGTCTAAGACAAGGCCCCTCAAACCGGAGGATCGTGTAACGCAAGCAGAAGGGTAGCTCTGCCTCTGTTTAAGCGCCGGAGGAGGAGTGTGCCGGCAATTACCTCGTAGCAGTATCATTCCACCCCCCCCTTACAAGGGGGTGTTTTCAACTCAACTCAATATATCCCGTTATTGCATGGAGGTAAGAAATATCAGCTGATGCTCCAGGCTACAGGTGCGATTTTTAACTCGTGTCTACACATAGGAATATTACTTTGTCTCCCTGGCTCCCGCATACGCACAGTAGGTGTGCGTTCGTTCATAAGTGTCTAGGACTCCACGCATGGCGTCCTCTGCTGGACGTCCGTATCTTATTCGGGGAGAAAACTACCCGGTCCCTGAACGTTCACCATGAATTTCCAAAACTAACATATATGTATATGAAGCTGGAACAAAATGGCCGATACCCGACACGTGCACTCTCGACCGAAGATGAAACGGAAGTCCTTGTTTAGGGTTGTGTTTGTAGAAAGTTTTTTCTTAATTTTAGGCATACTTTGGGATTAGTTTCGTATGATTGCGCTCCAGGAGCGACCGTAGCGCGGAGGGCTATGCGTGAAGTGAAATCTTAGACATTCTAAAATAGTAAACAAACCCTCTTAATAGTAAACAAACCAAGTCCCGCCCGTTATGGTAATCTTCCTTCCTCTTTTTATAATGTGCTATTTCGTAATTTATGTATTTAGTTATCTAAGGTTGTTCGTGCATTTTCCTAAAATAATACAGTGGACTCTCGATAATCTGCCTCCGATGATCGGCGACGCCGGATCATTGGTGGCCGCCGCCGTTGCGCGCTGTGCAGAAATTGTCGAAATATAGGAACAAGTAAGTAAATAAGTACGTTTTAAATTTCGTAACCATCTCTCTAAATATATGCATATACATACATATATATTAAATACATTATTCACTATGTATCTATACATATAAAATTTCGACAGACACCTAGCTTCTTTTACATACATATATAAAATCATACATATACTCTTTGGATAATTTGCCGATCTCAATAATTGACAGTACCGCTAGTCCCAACACCCACCAAAACAGAACAAGTGAATTTGGCGTACTTATAAAGATGTCTAAATGTCTGCCTTAATCGGTAATTAGTATTACTTTGTTTCATTTCTGTGAAGTCGGAACTCTTTATGTGCTTTTAAGTGCGTGAAACTTGTAGCTAATATTTCTTTGTATATTTAAGAATACAATTTATATTGTTAAGCGTATTTTTTAAACAAGACGTTGCCCATACCACATCAGAGGGCTTTAGAGTTGCGCGCGCATTACATTGTTGACAAACACCATATCTTTATAGGGTCTAGCGAATTGCTGTCAATTGGTCCGTGGGTCAATACGGCGATTGCAGTGGCAAGACATGTTTTTTTTTATTTTTAATATTATTTGTACAAAGTTTTTTTCTTTATTTTGGTCATGCCTTGGGTTGGTTTTGGTTAGTTTCTGTTGATTGTGCCCCCGTAGCGAGCGAAGCGAATAGAGGGCCATGCGTGAAGTTCAATATTAGACATTTTTGTCAACAATGTGATGCGCGCGCAACTCTGAAGCGACGGTCAACGGTATTTTTTAATACGAACTTAAAGACCTGTAAGTTTGTATACAGCAAAATTTATAAGTTTTTGCTTGTGTTTAATTGTATGTTTTTCTCTTGTAGTAGTTTTGTGGTAACTGATACTTTGTGTAATTATGCCTCAAAAGTGTTGCATTTGCTGTAATGGAAACTATAAAAATATGGCCCTAATGTTCATGTTTTCGGTTTTCCAAAGGACGTAAATTTACAACAAAAATGACTAAAAGCCATGATATGAATTATGTTCTCATAAGGAAATTTCAAACAGACCCTCTTAAAAAAAGTTTTGGTAAATATAGACAAACGGCAGGTGGTCATTATCATATTGCGACAGTTATATGAGTCAGAGAAGAGACTTATAATTCAATCTATATTAACACTTCAGTCTCACAGTTTTGGTCCTATAATGTTAACAAGTTCTATGAGCTACCTGATTAGCCTTTTAAGATCCTTTACGGTCATACGCCACTGTGCTATATTAGTCGCTTCTGATTGGCGGATTAACGTCACTTTCACTTTATCTGCGGTCTATTCTAGCAGATCTAACTGGTCTAGTGGCCAGATTCTGCCTTTGGAATGTGGACGTATTAAGAGGGTCAATTCCCGTCGGGGACAACACATGTTTTCATTATTTTTTGTGGTTATGTTTGTTTATTTTTGTCAATTTGAGTTAGCGTCAGTTATTTTTGTCTAGTTGCGCCCCGAGCGACCGGAGGGCCATACGTTAAGAGTTAAGAGTACCCACCAATCAAAAGCGCCTAAAATTGCATAGTGGCGTAGGACCGTAAAGGATCGTATTAATTATGATTATGAGCCAGATGAAAATTGTTCCCAACAAGACCTTTAC